>CM035806.1:130336935-130402761 GCA_020466095.1 Chlorops oryzae
TTTTGATATACCCGGCGTTCATCTGCTGACGCATTCAAAGTCATACCGTGTAATAGATAGTCGCATTTCGACTGTCGAAAGAAAATTGAATTTAATTTTTTTTAATTTATTTACTTGTAATGATAATCAATAGGAAAATCAATTTTACCTGCTTATAACAACAATCGGTTATAGCGATGAACATTTTAGGCAAAGATTGGTTCGCTATGCAATTACATGTAACGATAAACCGAATATTTGCTTATAACGATGTAAGTGGGCATATAATTTTGGTTTTCCCTATCTGCTATAACGATATAGTAAAATATTTTCCTCTCCGTGCAGAACTTTTGATATACCCGGCGTTCATCTGCTGACGCATTCAAAGTCATACCGTGTAATAGATAGTCGCATTTCGACTGTCGAAAGAAAATTGAATTTAAATTTTTTTTAAATTTATTACTTGTAATGATAACTTCAATGATGAGTCACAAAGAATGAATTTTCAGCCTTTGATAAGAAAACTGAACCGAAATTCTTTTTTTAAAGAGGTCATGAGTTTTTCACGATAAAAAGTTCCTAAAATCAAACAATAATGTACATATGCCATGCAGAGTGCATACTTATTTTTTGTTACCTTTTTATGTTAACGAAATTTTGTTTTTGTTTATACCTAAAACCTTTTTTATGTTCGTTATTTAAGGATATTCATGTTATATACGTGATATATGTATACGTAAAAAGCTAAGAAACGCAATAAAAATGAATAAAATATAAATTATAAAAAAAATTTCCTCTTAACATTTCTGTTATCGGATAAAGTGATTGTCGGTTATAACGATAGATTTTTGCTGGTCCCTTCAACATCGTTATAGCCGATCTTAACTGTAAATATAAAACATAAAATATGTAACATATGACTACACACAACGAAGTATATTATGGAGACAGTGTAAAAAAATTTTTTCGAATTTTTTGTTATTTCGAATTATTAAAAGTGAAGAGGATTCAAAAAGCGGAAATTTGTAATACGTGTGAAATTTTTTATATAAAATGTCCTTTATTAATTTTTTAGCCTTCTTGATTTACGAGTTTTCGAAGTTTTCGAGGAAAATACACGTTTTAACTTTATATAAAAATTTTACCTACGAATTGACACATCCGAACCACTGTGTATTATGTTGTCAGAAGCAGCGCTGCGTTGACGCAAAAGATGATACTACAGATGAGTGACTATGGTCGGTGAATAAGTCGGTAATCGTCGTTACGATCCCAACGGAATGTATAAAAGCCTTAAGGCAGACCGAAATTCAAATTATTCTAGCGCTAGAAGTCAAGTTGAACGAACGGGCTTTCTTAAATCTTCGACTTTACGTACGCTATTTCCACCCCCGCGCATCAAATGAACCGAAGATCCGTTACGTTGTTTATCGCATTTTTTGGGATTTTCGGTTATCATGCCGCTTCAGCCGAAGAACGTTGGGTATGGTCAGATCGTAATCGAAATGATCGAGCATTTCATGTAAATCGTGATGAGCGTGCAGTTTCCAATGACAAATCCGAATTTGAACATTACGTGCGCAATAGACGTGAACGTGAACCGACAACCAGGCGCCCAATACCGGGCGCACCACCATCGAATGACGATATCGATGACTATGAGGATGACAACGATAGCGATAAGAATAGAATAGGAACACGAAATTATCCGTACGTGCCGAACGGTTTCTATAATAATCAATTAGCCGGAAATGGTTACAGTGGCTACCCGGGAATTGGTGGATTCGGAGCTAATTCCGCAAGCAATGGCATCTTAGTTGGGCCTGGAGGTCCAACTGGTTTTATTGGCAGGCCACAGACGTACTATCCGGGGAGTGCCGGTGGACAGCCAGGTGGTTTCGCAACATCACCGGGTGGTGGAATAAATATAGGCTTTCCAATTCAGACTGCCGGCATTGGTGGTGTACCTGGTGTATATTCGAATGGTTTCGGGCAAACTCAGGGATTTCCAGTAACACAAGGAGGCCAATATCCTGGTACTGTTAATTACCCCAATGGACAATTTCCTGGTAACCTATTTGGTGGTACCGCCAGTGCTGGAGCACAATATCCCGGTATTGGAAATTATCCAGCTACAGCTGGGCAATATCCAGTTGCTGCCAATGGCCCATTATATACCGAAGGATACGGGCTTGCTAATCTGAATGGTTACAGTCCAACTTCAACGGGTATTTTCCCCCAAAATTTCATCGGAGCATACAATGGCTTTCGGACGAGGAGTGATGAAAAGCTAAAAGCAGAAAATAAGAGCGCTTCCCTTGACAGTGGAAATTTTTCAGACAAAAACGTTGATGACAAGATCAATAGAAATTTGAAAAAGTCCACGTAGAGTATGGAGAACTGGGATATGAGTTGCATTCGTTGGGCTTTCCCGCGATGCAATAGCCCTTTTTTTATAGTATTATTTTAGAATTTTAAACTTATGCTAGTCTAAGGTATCTCACGATCGGAATTGCAGAACAAACAAAAAGACACACACACAGATACAGACACAAACACATCCATACAGTGCATATTGTACATGTATTAGTTATTAGTCACTCACCAATTGTTGTAATCACAATAATCGAATAAAACAGCGATCCTGCGAACGTCCATTGGGTCTTATTCACATCTTCATCGCCATCCCAACCGTCGGCCTTCATTGCTGTCAGTATTTGTGTCTCGAAGCTAGCCAAATCCTTTCCCACCTTAGCCATCCACTCATTTTCGTATAAATACGTGGAATTATCCGAGAATTGCCAGATGCGATCGGTCAAGCTGCGTCTCATATTGTGAATGTCCTTCTTGATCTACATAAGGGGGAGGGCGCCCGAAAAATTTGAGTGAGAGTGAGAGTGAGAGATAGAGAGAGACATGAAAATATAAGCGATACAAATTGTCAAACAAGTGCTGGGTTTTTGAAAATTTTAGAGCTTTTTGATTCAACCCGTGCTATGTGATGTGAACTTTGCCCTATATAGGGAAATTTTATAGAGATATACAGTTGTTAAGCTATTGCCACAACGCATATAACGTTGTATCAAACGTTTCTTTTCATCTAATACTTAAATTACTATGTACTTCGAAAAATGTGGGGACAAAAAAGGAAATTTTACGATTTTTTTTTTACCACATTTTCAATTTTTAACGTAACGGCGGTTCTGCACCAGACTCGGTAAACAATTTTTTGGCCCCGGATTTCAAAGCCAATTCAATTCCAAACATTTTGAGTGCCCAAATTTCAAAATCGGTTAAGTATTTGTAAAGTTGTAGCCTGTTCTCCAAATAACCATTTTCGTAATCGGCGGAAAATTTTACTATAGAATTTATATCTTTTGTTCCAGTGTTGCCAATTTAGGGGTTTTCCCCCTAGATTTAGGGGTTTTTCCTACTTTTAGGTGGCCGTTTAGGGGGAACAAATTTTTAGGGTCATGTTTAGGGGGAAAAATTTTCCTAGGAGAATTTTAGGGGTTTATGATATGTAAATATATGTATGTATAAACAAATGATGTGCGAAGTTTAAAGTGTTTGATATAGAAAATCTGTCAAATTTGTTGTTGTTCTTTCCAAATTACTTTTTTTCAATTCGAATATTGTACTTTTTAGGGGGAACATTTCGAATCTGGGTGGAGTTAAGGAGTAGTTTTAGGGGGGAGTTAAGGAGTACTTTTAGGGGGAGATACCTGGCAACACTGTTTTGTTCTTGGAGCATGAAAAAAGTGAAAATTTGTAAAGTAGTGTTATTAAAATAAAACAAAATTAACCATGTTTTTTGAAATTTGTACACAAAATATACTCTGCCCTTTGCAGAAAGGACAGATTCGTTTGTTGTTTTGAAGGTCATAGAACGGTAAAAGAAAAAGACAAAAACAGCAGCAGCAAATCTTTGCGTCAAAAGTCTTCAATTTTCAGTCTGCCTTTCTAAATGTCATTTAAAAATTTACCCTAACGAATTAATTCGAATAAGCACTGATTTATGTATGTTCGTTCATTGACGATCTTTCCCATTTACAAAAACAAAACCCTATTGTGGTCTAAAATCTGAGACAGAAAATGACAGTACATAAATTGCTTTTAAAATTTGGTCTTATTAACGGTACCATATTTTTCTTTTATAGAGTAATCAGAACGTCGACGAATGCTTACCTCGATTTCATGTGGCTTTTCCAAATACTGAAAAAGGTATGCCCCTCCAACGCAATAGGAGACAACCATTAGCACCAATGTTACGTGAGAGACGATGCAGGTGATCACCTTCCATGAAAAGCATATAGCCGCAATACATTTTCCACGCTCCGGCTTCGAGTCGATTGCGCGCGCTGGCATCGAATAGGCACGCCGACCTGACATCGCTGGAGGAATCCGCGAACTACGAACAACCTATTTATGCCGTTGCGTTCGTTAGCGTCTCTTCTGAGTACCGATCGTTTATACGTATGTGTAAGACGTATGAGGCCGAGTGCGTTCTGTCGAGCGTTTGCGTTTCTTCGTGCTGTTTATTTTTGTGGCATCTCTCCATAAAAGATATTTTCGGATTCAACGTACGAGCGTACGATGACGCTTAAGGAGCACACCAATCGCATGCCAATATGGCAATGATTTATCTATATAGCTAGATACACGCGAGAGGCAAATAGACAAAACAGACCGACAGACAAAAGCACGCATCCATCGTAATATCCATGAATATACACATGAATTTTCTTCCCTGTCTTGCTGTCTCTCTCTCTCTCTCTCTCTCTCTCTCTCACTCTTTTTTTCAATCTTTTTTCGACTGATCTATTGAGTTTAATTTCTTAATTTAAAAAATAACAGCAATAAAAATTTTTTGAAATATCCTTTTTGTATCTACTGAAAAATCGGGAACCCGTTGGATCTAGTTTCGCGGCTTTTGCTCGATCCACTGTCGTGTTCCGATGTTCAGCGTGCACTGGTTTGTCAGATCGTCGGCGATTGTCTGCAATGATGATGCTGTGACGAAATGGCACGTCGCCCCTTTTTTTCTTTCCTTTTTTTTTTTTTTTGGTGGAAAATCAGTTTATTTTCGTGGAGGGAAATTGCTTTTCGAACGAACGGACAACGTCATCGTATTTCGGAAAATTTCTCGCTGCAATCATGCAATAGGAATACTTTTAATACAAGCACATATACAGTAGAGTCCCCACTATTAGGGATTGTAGTGGCGGCCTTTGAACATGTTGAAATTTCTTCAAAATATCTCAACAAATGTTGGCTTTAGAGCAGTTCTTGTGATTTTCATAACAGAGACCCTAGCACTGGAAGGAGGCACCCCTTAAAATGGATCGATCAAGCACATTGACCCTGAAATGGTCCAATCAACTCCATTTCCGAGCTTGTTCTTACCCATGTTTCCGCCAATAAGAATATCAAGAGAGCTCAACTCCTTTGATAAGAAAACTTTATATAGAAAGACAGACATACGGACATGGCTAAATCGAATATCCAGATCATTTCTTTATATATTTATTATGGTCTATCTCGAGTGGTTCTAATTAGAGCCGTTAAGAAGGAGTCGGCTATCCGGATAGTAGAGATTCTACTTTATATTTTAACTAGTCCCTAAAAACAAATCCATGCTGACTCCTTTTCAATACTTGCACACATTTTTTTACTGTTAAATCCATGATGAGTGGTCTAGTTGACTTACAACATTTCATGTTAGTTTCTCGATTTTAATGGTTATATACTATCCAAATAGATTAATCATCGGTGGAGCTAAGTTGTTGATGTGCTCCGAAGTGTCCGTGAATAAAGCGTAACGATTCTAACGATGGTATTGTCAATGTCAACAAGTAATAGGATTCCTTGATATCATCCTTGTAAAGGCGTACGGCATGTATGGCACAAATCCACAAATCACTTGCTCATCCAAAGGACTACTTTCAAAAACGAGCCTTCCATTCTCTACCAAGACTAACAGCTATTTTAATAAAGTCAAGATCTGTTAAAAAGAGTAATTCTTAAGGCAACGGAGAAATGTTGTATTCAAATACACGTTGCGCCGGTAACGAAATCAGCTTGATTAACAAAGAAGAGGGGACTATTTTGAATGAGTTTTGCAGATATTAAATAGAATTTAAGATCAAAGAAATTTGGTTCAAATTGTCCAATAACTTTTAATAATTTTTTGATTGCGTTGTTTTCCCTTAAATCCAAGAATTTCACAAGTTTTTTTCTCCTTCATTAAGACGAAATGCTTTACACTGGATTTTTTTTTTTTTTTTTTTTTTTTTTTTTTTTGATGTGCATACATTGTATATTGAGAAGTTAATTATATTTCGCAATTGTTGGCAACGGTGCATATTCAATGAGTCGGCTCTTTGGTGGTGTAGCTACCGATCTGTGAACCATGAATAATTTCAACGAATTTTTTGTTAAAGTCTGTTTTTTAATATTTAAAATGGCAGTTTTTTCTTACCGCCAGAAGAGAGAGCTGCCTCGTTTCAGTTCACCTCGGGCCTGTAGATCGTTCCAGCAGTCTATCCAATTCTTATATTCTGGCATAATTGGAGGCTTGCCAGCCATTAGAGGAGAGCCGGTAACTGTCATACAAGTGGATACCACTTGTAGAGGGTAAAGTATACTAGCGAAGGCGTACTAAATAATAATGTTGGTTGAACGAATTAGTTCACATAAATATACATCGATGTGAATGGATTGGGCTCAGTACCACTTACCTGAGTGAGCGCACTACTATACTGACGTCCTGATTTGTCTTTGATCACATGTTTATTCAATAGATATACCGTGGAGCTCGTCAATATGACACAAGCAACATCGCACATAAGCTTGGGTATCAGGCCAGCAAAAAAACCGGATAATCCATCGTTTTTATAGATCTCAATGATGGAACTAATTACCGACCTGTATATCGACTCCCGTCCGACGAATTGCGACATCATTCGGAACGATATGACTTGAAAAGGGTGGGATATAATAACGCCAGATGCAGTCAACACAACCTCCCGCTTCAGATTCATTTTATAGGTAACGTATCTGCAAGGCAAAAAAAAAAAAAAAAAACAAAAATCATAATTATCAAAATATTTTGTTAGTCCACGTTGCCCGCACTTACAAATCTTCATCGTTGTCTTTATTACTATTTTCGTCGGAGGTAAGCCCAAGTGAATCAGCGATTCTTTCACTCCCCAATATACTTACAACCGCTCCCATTAATTTCGGCGTAAGACCGCGATAACAGCCTAAAAATCCATCAACACTTCGAATGTAGCCGGCTAATGCAAAAAAAGAAGAACCAATTCATAAGTTCGAATATTTGAAACTTTCAATGGTTTCCAATCCTTACCGTACTGGAAAATATTTGGCAGCAATTTCACGGGCCTACCCAAGAGCGAAACACCCGGTCTTGGTGCAATAGGTTCATAACCAAGCTGTATTAGGACTTTGGCATATTCAAATGGATGCAATGTTGCGCTTGCAGCCAACCGCATTCCAATACGAACCCATTCATTTGACGTATTCAGTTCATTGCTATCATCGAGGCTGTGATATCCATCCGTATGAGCAGAGGACATTTTTTCTGGTTTTATGACGAAAATTTTTATTGAGAAAACAAGAAAGGCTTTTGTGTTATTCTTTGATTTCACAAACCAGTCCTACCGATAGAAAGACTCCCTTTATCGTGGTTATGAAAAAATTCTCCTCCCTCCTCTCCACCGTTGCCCGTTTCAACATCGACTATCTGTCAAAAATGACGTTTAACCGATTGATTGAAGCTGAGAGGCCGTTTTGTAAACTCAGTGTTGATATAATTCGTATTATGTGCATAAAAAACCTATTGACATAAAAATTTCATTTTTATTTTTCAATTATAGAGCAGGAATTATATTTTATTAATAAAAGACAAGTTAAAAAATGATGTATTTTAGTCCTAGCTTATTTTTCTATGTATTTGAGAAAAAATTACCTTCCCTTGATTGCGAATTCATTTTTCCCCAAAAAAAAGTTACGTTGATCTTACTTAGTTCGTATCGGCGATTTTACATTGGACGATTGCGGCCAAAGCATCACCGATTATTTGCGTTTGAAAAATGGCAAAGGCGGAAACGAATAGTGAAGCGGTCAAAATTCGTGGATTTACTAGCCATGTCGTCGATTTCCATGCCGATTTTTGACAGTTGCCTTTCCCGCCGTTCGTAGAACGGAAAACAGTTTCAAAGAATTGTTCGAATAATTTTTTATGAAGTGTCTGAATCCATTCTACTTTAATTTATATATTTTAAAATGTGTCACAACCACTTATTTTATTACTTACTTACTTAATTCGCATAAATCCAATAAACGAATGTCATAAGAAAAACACAACAAAGTATAAATCGGTTGCTTGCAAATCGTGTAGTGTAGAAGCGAACACCGACAGAAGACAATTTCAAAAGGGAATTTGAAAAAATCGTTGTGAAAATCGCGTCGATAATCGTTCAATGTAGAAGCCGACTTAGTGTGCTTTCAGGCAAGCCGATTTTCGGCCGATTTTTCTCAAAGATTTTTTGATTGTTTGCGAGGGAGGGTGACCGAAAGGAACAAGTTCAAATCGTTCATACCAACGATTTTGCGACGATTTTTGACATTTCTGACCGTTAGATGGAAATGTTGAATTTTGTTTGTTTTAATTTCCTGTTTTAGTTTTGGTTTCACTAAAATAAAAGTTAATCGAATAAAATAAGAGAATTATAGTTAATCATTATGATTTTTCAAAACAGTACACGAAAGTGTCAAAAGAAACAAACAAAAAACCAACTTCATTAAAAAAATCGTTAGGTTAAAATCGTTGTGTCTAAAGTGTCTCGCCGATAGAACAGTATAACAAAAGAAAATCGGCGATTAAAATCGGCCAAAAATCGGCGTGTCTGAAAGCACACTTAGAAGCGATAAATTTACTACTGTTTTGAATTGAAACATGGCTAATGTTTGGGCAAATTTTTAAGGAGCTTTCGATAGGTGCATTCAGCAGACACAACAACAAAGAATTTTCTGTTAAAGCTATTTGTACTTACAAAGGCAGCGGAATATTGACATTCCTATGTATTAAAATGTAATGGGACTAATTTTCCGTTGCGGAATGACAGAAGAAATTGAAACTACAATTAAAATTCCTGTCGAAGCTAGTACACAGATGTGAAAATAAGTAGCGGTATACGCGACAAATGATTGACAGCGTTTTTTCTGTTATTAATAATGTATCGACATGATGGCTGAAGCGCAATTTCTTCGCCATTTATGTCGAGCTCGAGTTCGACATTAATTGCGAAGGAATTTTGACATATAACAGCTATGGACATTCCATCGGAACAATTTATGGTGAACGTTATACTGATTTCGAATAGTAAAAATTATTACAGCTACTCACTAAAAATTGTCTCAATGCATTTGTATTCAACATTTATCTGCCTATGGTATCTGTCAATCTGACATTCACTTCGACGGAAAAATAAAAGTTTATTCAGCTTCGAATATCCGCCTAACGAATTTTATTCCGCTTGCCTTTTTAAGTACTACGCCCTTGTTAGAATGCTGGACGTAAAATTACGCTCAATTCCGCAATGATCCTTTCCTTTGACTATTTAAAAGGAAAAGTCTGTAGACGAAATGATGACAGAAGAGGTAAGTAAGAAGAAATTGTAATGTATTTAAAGTTAAAATGTGTAATTTTAGCGTTGAAAAATGGAGACCAGGGAGAAAAAAAAAACAAAAAGCTGTTGTAAAACTTCCCCGTCGAAATTAACTTCGCCTGACGAAATAAGTCAGCATCCGCGAATATGGGACGTGACGAACAAACTGCATTTACAGCTTTTTCGTATTAACGTAAAACTGCTCATTGTCACTATGCGTTAAAAAGTGCAATTAGGCTGCCTTTTGTCTTGTAAAAGCTAGTCACAATTGTAGAGGAATTTGACATTCCATACAAATAAGTATGGGACCATTCCTTCGCGGAATGCAAAGAAATTCTAACTCAAATTAACTTCTTCGGCTAGTACACAAGAGTGAAAAAACAGCGAAGGAATTTGACGTTGCGTTTACTTTAAAAATTGTCAACAGATGGCGCTGAAGCGAATTTCTTCACCATTTATTGGCCGAGTTGAATAAACTGCGAAGGAATTTTGACATAAGCACCTGATCGGAAAAATATGGAGAACGGTTATAATAACTTCGAATATTAAAATTATTAAGCTTCGAACAGCTCATGTATTTGTATTCAAATTTACCGCCCTATGGTATCTGTCAATCTGACGTTCCTTCGCGGAAAAAATTTATTCAGCCTCAATTCCGCCAATGAATTCCTTTGCCTTTGTGTACTAGGTTTTAAAAGGGAAAAGGTACTTTGTATACGAAACATAGGCAGCCCCGAAATGGAAATGTCAAAATATACAAAATCAAATCGTTATATTTTTGTATTGTTCGAAAATGTTGTTAAAATAAAATGGAAAAGAAGAAATATAATTAAATCGTAGCAAAAACTGGTCACCAGTGCAAATATGTTGTTTACAATTTGTTTTGAGAAAGGATGTCTTCTTAAAAGCTCCTTTTCAGATAGCAAAAAATGGGTCCACACGCTTCGTGTACATTTTTAACGGGAGAAAGAAAAACGCTCCCATACCACATCCCAGAACGTCCCTCGCCATCAAACCTACTTTGTCACCGGTGATTTGTCGCCTTATATGAACGGCAAACTAGTCATGATCAATTTTCAAATGCGGTTAGCTGCCGTATAAAAGTAAAAAATACTCGTTCTTAGGCCGAAGCCACACGTGCAAAGTAATTCATATCTTAAAGCCTATACTGAGATATGCAGTAAATATTTGCATATTAGGAGCCTGTTGGCTACGAACTCGCAAAGTGTGAGAGAGACAAGTATATTTTCGCTTCTTCAAATTTTCAAAATATTACAATAATTTTATAATATTCTTCTTACTCCGGCTTAAGGTCATATGTAATAATGTTTGAACAATAATTTTATATCTTCGAAGTCGGCGTACATGTTTTTTTCAGAAATATGCCACAATCAGCTGTTGTCGAATTTACTTTGCGTAAAAATTTGAGATTTCTATATCTCTAGCAAAGTAAAGCAGGATAGTCGCATGCAACCCTGCGCACTCAATACTTTTTGATTACTTGACATCTCAGTATGTATAACAGTGCGAGTCGACATGCGATGGTTCATCGCATGCCATCTGTCAAAATTTATGGTATGCGATGGCAACAGGTAGAGAGATTTTTTTGAGTGGGCAAATTTCGGTATGCGATAAGCATTTTAAGATGGCATTCGGCGAGAAAATTCGCTGCATAGAAGCGCTAAAGCATTATTTAAAGGGATGCAAGATGTGTTAAATCAAGAGCAAAAAAGAAAAAATTCCGACATTCTGGGTAAATCTGTTCTTGCAGAAATGAAAACAACATAAAAAAAAACTCAAAAGTGATAGCCCATCGCAAGCGATAGATGGCATGCGATATCGCAAGCTATGTATGTCTCGCATGCCATCAGCTATGAGCGGTCTCCATTTGCGATCTATCGCATACCTTCGATCGCATGCTATGAACAATCGCACGTCGAGACCTTAATACGCTATTTACACGTTTAGACATTTCGATAATGAAACACACTTTTTGTGGACTAGGGACGCGCGGGGATGTAGTATGGGAGTGTTTTTCTCTCTTCCCCCTGCGTCCCTTGCCGAAGAAAATTCGTTTCATTATCAAAATATCTTAACGTGTAAATAACGTATAAGTAAGCGAAAGTAAAGTAATTTTCGTTTATTTTTTTTTTTTTTGCATGTGTTCCATAACGCCCGTTTACACGTACGTCAACATCATTCAACAAATCGGCGTTTGATGGAGAGGGGAGAGCGGGGATTTCTCACCCCGCTGCGTTTTGTTGATCGGTGCTGACGGTAAGTGTAAACGGGTGCATATGGGCACTTTACTTACTGCATTTCTCAGCATAGGCTCTCAAAGTAAAGAACTAAAATGACGTAATGCACAGAACAAGTTTCATCTTTTGTTTCTGGCGAATAATCTGTTAATTTTTTTTTTTTTTTTTTTTTTGAACCCAGTTTAGATAAAGAAACAGTTTTCGGGCAGCAAATAATTTCGAAAAACTCTGCTTTCGAAACATTATTTCTAGCTGCAGAGTCAGACACACGAACAAATGTCTTGAAACAATTAAGTAGAGAAGGACGTGCGAAAAAAAGAAACGGTTGTTTGTTAAATGTTCCGGGGCATTATGTTCTTCTCTTTCTTTCTCACGCATTAAAGGAGATGTTTTCGAAATATTTGCCTCTGGAATATATGTAAGCTGTAAAGGTAGAAACACTCACGCACTGCGCCGCGGTGCCATCTGTCATATAGAAATCAAAATACATGAAAATGTATGAAAGCGAACAGTCAAAAATTAGCATATGCATAACATAGCGTTCTATACAATTTAGAATTCTGTGCTAATTTGACAGCTGTAGTATTGCTATTGTTTGTAAAATTGCATTAATTGTTAATTTTCTCATGGGGAAACCATCAGTTTTTCAAAAGCATAAATAAAATAGAGCAAATTAAAATATGAAACAAACAGCTTATTGCTATGCTTCACTGATTACTACCAATTTTCTCTATGCTATGCCATGTCACGCAGTGCGCGACTGTTTCTACCTTAAAAGCTAGTACACAAAGGCAGCGGAATTCATTGGCGGAATTGAGGCTGAATAAATTTTATTTCCGCGAAGGAATGTCAGATTGACAGATACCATAGGGCGGTAAATTTGAATACAAATACATGAGCTGTTTGAAGCGTAATAATTTTAATATTCGAAGTCAGTATAACCGTTCACCATAATTTTCCGATGGATTCAGCTGCTAATGTCAAAATTCCTTCGCAATTAATTCAACTTGGCCAATAAATGGCGAAGAAATTCGCTTCAGCGCCATCTGTTGACAATTAAAACAAAAAAAACGCTATGTCAAATTCCTCCGCTCTTTTTTCACTCTTGTGTACTTGCCGAAGGAATTAATTGGAGTTCCAATTTCTTTGCATTCCGCGACGGAATTGTCCCATACATTTTTATATGGAATGTCAAATTCCGCTGCCTTTGTGTACTAGCTTTAAGCTGCAATCCTTCATGGCATAAGACGGCATAACAGAACATAACATAACATAAAATAACATAAGCGCTTTTTGAGTAGTCAGTTACTACGTTTATGCATCATGTTAACCCAGGTATATTCAACCCGGGTAAAAAACCTGAGCATAAACGGGCAATTTTGAACTTGAGTTAAAAGACTAACCCAGTTTTATTCTTAAGAGACACTGAACAGCGATGCGGCATGACATACACGAAAATTATGTTTTTAGAAATATAAATGTATGGGACACACATTACAATGCATGACTAAAAGTCGAAATGAGTTGGATTTTTTGTCATTCGCTTCGATTTTCCTAAGCCCTCGTGTTTATGCACAAACTTCAACTCGAGTTGAATTTTCTACCCACTTTAAATAAATGTGTTTATTCAACCCGATTAAATTCTCTAACTCGGTTATAAATAGCGTTTATGCGAGGGGGTTGAATTGACCTGAGTTGAATATACCCGGGTTAACATGATGCATAAACGTAGTAAGTGAAGACATAAGAAGACATAAGAAAACATAAGAGCACAGAAGAGGCAATGTTGCAATTTGCGCACATTGCGGAAAAGGGGGAGAAATTATTTTCACAATTTCTCAAGAAATAATTATCAAACGCTTTTAAATCAGTTCGGAACATGCCGAAAAGTAATAAAATATATTTTGCTCTAATAAAAAATTATATGCTTAATACTAATATAATATATTACAACATTAGTAATTGTGGCTTTTCAAGATTTTCATAAAAAGGGCAAATGTGGCAGCTTTGGGAAGGAGTTGGCAGCACAAATTCAAATCAGCTGGATCGAACTTACATAAGACGGCATAAGAAAAATCTGTTTTCTACAGCTTCTTCTGTTCTGTTATGTTATATTATGCCATCACTGACCACTTGCATACAACATGTATTGAATAGATAGAACCAGCTGATTATGCTATGTTATGCTATGCCGTCTTATGCCATGAATGATTGCAGCTTTAATTTGACACCTGCCGGTTACATTAGCGACGTCACGCGCATACAGATAACAATGAATTGGCGTTATCTTATTTTATGCATTCATAATTTCAATCGGTAAGAAATTTAAAACAAACCCCTTTGAATCAAGTTCGGGAAACGGAAGGAAATATGAACGCAATAAATGCAATTCAGATTGCGTTTTTATTGTCCAGCTTTTATTTTGCATCTGGAGACTATTCATTAAGCGTATGTAACTTCTATCATTTCGAAATATAATTATTTAATTTTTTTTGTCGTTTGAACAAACAACAGAAGAATTGCACTCATCTCCTGCATAATTTGGCTGCAAAACAGAGTCTATATGTTAGCTGCTCTACAAGTCACGCAGTGCCCGTTGGAATTTGTACACAATGCAATTTCACATATCGAAAGATGCAGGCTGCTTATTCAAACATAACGAAATCAGAGAATTGCTCCAAAGTCTTTTTCGATAATGATCGGATTAACGTCATTCAAACAACACAGAACATGTTACTTGACTTATGGAAGAAGGCGTATTGCGATGGTACGTAAAGAGAATTATTGAAAATCAATTTTTTAAAACAACAAATCTGATGATGTCTATTGTTCAATACTGAAGACGAAAATTATTCTCGAAAATGCCTATAATTTCCCGGCAATTTCCTGAAATTGTCCAAAAAAAAACCAAATTTGTGTAGCTATTTTCTTTTGATTCGTCCATGTCAATGAACTTTTCCGCGGTGTGTACGTTTCAGAATTCGAAAGAAAACTGAGTTAAATCGAGATTATTTACAATGACCATACATTAGAACTTTTAAGTATAAAAGTATAAGGGGTACATAAAACCGGGTGGGCCCGGGTACGTCTACGAAAAAGACAGTTTGAGGTGTGCAGGGAGAATCTTAATCCGATAAACTGAATGAACTGAAAAAAGGGAGATCATTCAAGCTGACTTCATTTGGAAACTGATAGGAAAATTACTAGGAACACGAATTCTCTTGATACGCCGGCTGCAATGTAATTCTAAGAAAGTGTTTTTTTTTTATATATTTTTTGTTTTGTTTTCACAAAAAAAAAAACTTGTTCCCTGCAATAATAAATGTGTAAATAAATAAATACATAAATTAATTGGTCATTTCAAAAACAGCTTAAGTCATAGTTTTTCCAACATGCTTTTTTTGCTGAAAATTCGATACAAATTTTATTGGAACTGACGGAAAAGTTCACGTGATATATAATTCAGAATAGGGGTGAAAAACTCGCTTTTATGAGCCAGCGGCGCATATAAGAATGAAATTTCAGCTTTATAAAACAATAGCAAAAACCTTTTTTTTACATACATTGCAGCCATATATGTATGTATAAGTAAATTTCAATGAGTAATTAGACTGACATGGTGTAAGCATATTGAAGCCAAGAGAACCCAAATGAAGCTTAAAGCCAATAGCTTGCACTGGTTAATAAATAGCCGCTCTCCTCTAAAGCTTGAATATAAAATCATTCTATACAACCAAGTTATAAAACCAATATGGACGTATGGTTTACAATTGTATGGAAATGCCAGCTCTTCGAATATAGAAATCCTGCAAAGAGCACTGTCCAAGATCCTAAGGACTATAACAGGAGCTCCTTGGTTTGTTTCGAATGAACGGATCCATAAAGAGCTCAACGTAGAACTGGTTAAAACAGAGTTCACCAATATCAAAGAGGATTATCGAACACGTCGTACTCTTCAAGATTGAAAAGAAATGACCGGCCAGCAATTATAAATCGTTCTACAACAGCAGGTGCAATCCATGCACATCCATAAACTCAGCTTTCCTAGCTGATCGTCTACTCGGTGGGTGCACTCCATGCACCCTTGCAATCCACGCACAGCCTAGCTGCTTAAAATCTTCGTTTCCGCAAACAATACCGTCAATATTACATGTGTTTCTTCACACATCAGCAAAGCCTAGTTTTCGGTATCCGAGGCCCGCAATGCACTAATTACTAAGTCATAAACTTTTCAATTAAGAAAATGCTTTGCGATTTGTAGTTTTGTCAAATTAGGTGTAAGATTTAAAGACTTATTGCTAGACTCCTATCTTAAAGGAGTGATCCAATAAATAATAAAACGTTAAAAAAAATAGGTAATTAGAATTATAGCCCAATTAACACAACGATATCGAGACGATATCGTTTTCTCTTAAAAATCTTTTGCGACGAGGCTTCGAGACGAATTGGATATCGTTAGAGAGTCACTTATCGTTAGCGAATCGAGATTTTCTTCGTTCTCGAATCGTTAACGAAGCCTTTATCGAATTGTTTTCGAATAGAAATTTTCTTTGCTTTCAAATCATAATATTTTTTTCAATGAAAATATCAAGGCTATTTCGGGTAAACAAAAAAAAAAATATTTCGAATGATTACACAGGCCTGCAAAATTGAAATTTGATTTTCCACTTTGGATTTGCAGTGGTGGTTTCGGTAGATTTTTGTCTGCTGAAAAATTGAAAAATATCAAAAACATTCCATCACGTCAGATTTTTGAGGAAACCATCAATGAAGCTGTTTATACCAATCATTTTTTTTTAAACAAATCTCTTTAAATAGTGATATAACATTTTATGAATTTTTTACGTTATTGTGTCCTTAAGTAAGCAAACTTTTATTTAAAATCAAGAGAAAGACACATTTTTGAAAACTTATGGTGTAAAATGTTGCTCAAAGTCGGAAAACTGTGAAATTTTTGAAAAAATTTAACTTTTTTTGAATTTGAATAAAAATAACTCAAATCTCAGAACTGCAGCACAAACCTTTTCCACGATATAAAGTGTTTTTCTAGAACAACTCAATGCAGACTTTTCTATGTCGAACATGCAGCATGATCGAATTGAAAAATCCACTTGTTTTTTTTTTTTTTTTTTTTTTTTTTCATTATAAAAAATGACTAGATTGTCTTGAAATATTTGAAGATATTTTCAAGATCATGTTATTTGGCAACAGTGTTGCCAGTTTAGGGGTTTTCCCCCTAGATTTAGGGGCTTTTCCTACTTTTAGGGGGCCGTTTAGGGAACAATTTTTCATTAGGGACAAATTTTCCTGAGAAGGGTTTATGATATGTAAATATACGTATGTATAAACAAATGATGTGCGAAGTTTAGAGTGTTTGATATAGAAAATATGTCAAGTTTGTTGTTGTTCTTTTCCAATATTACCTTTATTTCATTTCGAATATTGTACTCTTTTAGGGGGCACATTTCGAATCTGGGGGAGTTAAGGAGTAGTTTTAGGGGGAGCTACCTGGCCACACTGATTGGCAAATTGAAATAAAAGTGAATTTGAAATGGCTCCTCGACAATGTGTAAATGTTCCAGATAACTTCTGTTACATATGTGGAAGGTTGTTATTCGCAAACAACAACAGAATATAACGGAAAGTATCGCAGAACTGAATGAAGCTTTTTCCACGATCAATATCAAGAACCAAGACAAGCAATGGGTGCCTCATAAAGTATGTTCAAGCTGTGTTCGTAAGCTTCGTACATGGTCACCTGGAGGAAGTCATTCTTTTATAAACAAAACTCCAATGATTTGGATGGAACCAACAAATCATATTGATGATTATTATGTTTGTTGCTCAAAAGTTAAAGGCTTTAATGCTACCAATAAGAAAAACATAAAGTACACAAATGTTCGTTCTGTGATTTTACCCACGAAAAAATCTGCTGAAGACCGAGAGCTAAATCGTATTATTTTGGAGTCGTTGTGTTCACAATCGGATTCAGATGTTGAATATGATAACGCTAACGAACTACCTGAACTGTTTTTGGAATCCGAATTAAATGATTTGGTGAGAGATCTTCATCTTTCGAAAGATGATGCACAATTACTTGGCTCAAGATTGAAGGAAAAAAATTTGCTTCTAGGTGCAACGAAGTTCTCTTGGTATAGAAATAGAGAAAAAAAAATTCTACCATACTTTGAACAAAAAGAAAATTTAGTTTATTGTCGTGATGTGCCTGGCCTAATGAAAATGTATAATATAGAACACCATCCAAACGATTGGAGACTTTTTATAGATTCATCGAAGAGAAGTCTCAAGGTAGTGCTTTTAAATAACGGAAACAAACTCGCTTCATTGCCAGTCGCCCATTCCACTCAACTGAAATAATGTTATGAGAATTTTGGTCTTAAAAAAAATAAAATACTCAGATCATGGCTGGACTATATGCGGAGATCTCAAGATACTTACAATGCTTCTTGGGCAACAAGGAGGATACACAAAATATCCCTGTTTCTTGTGTGAATGGGACAGTAGAAACAGAGAACAGCAATGGATAAAAAGTAAATGGCAACCGAGAGAAACATTAATCCCTGTAACCAAAAATGTAATAAGAGCGGCTCTAGTTGAACGCTCCAAGATCTTTCTACCTCCACTATACATTCAATTAGGACTAATGAAGCAATTTGTAAAGGCACTACCTAAGGACGGACCCTGTTTCAAATACTTGTTGCATAAATTTAAGAAATTATCACCAGCAAAAATCAAAGAAGGAGTTTTTATCGGTCCTGAAATTCGAAATTGAATGCAAGATCCATGCTTTGAAGAAACTATGAACGAAGTCGAAGAGCTCGCTTGGAATTCATTTAACCCTACTGGTAGCTTAAGAAAGTTACACTAAATGCTTTAGGGACCATTTGGCCCGCGGTGTATTTTTCCATACAAAATGTATAGTCAATATAAGAATTTGAACTCTTTACAAGAAGATTGTTATGGCTGAAAGTAAATATATTTCATCAATTTCCAGATATTGGCCACAAAAAAATTGCATTTTGGACCAAATGGTCCTAAGGCACCAGCAGGGTTAAAAGCACGGTGAAAAATTTTTTGGGAAACAGAAAAAGCTCTGATTATAGAAATATAGTCAGTAGCATGCTTCGAAATATTCATAAACTAGGATGTAACATGAGCATAAAGCTGCATTTTTTGCATTCCCATCTTGAATCTTTCCCACGCCGAAAATCTTGGTGCTGTAAATGAAGAACAGGGCGAGCGATTTCACCAAGACATAAGGTTTATGGAAATTTTACATGAATTAATCAAAAATCATCGTTGAATTTCATGGAATCAGAGCTAAATATCTCCAAAACATCGACTTGTCGCATTTTAACCGATCATTTGGGCTTACGAAAGGTCTGTGTACGTTTTTTCCCGCACAAGTTAACTGATGACCAAAAATTGCTCAGAATTCAACATTCGAAAGACCTCATGAAAGAGGCGAAAAAAGATGACATCTTCCTTTACAACAATTTAACTTATGATGAAACGTGGTGTTTCCAATATGAACCCGAAACCAAGCGTCAATGTGCCGAGTGGAAGGCCCCAAACCAGTCATCACACAAAAAATCGCGTTTACAGAAGTCACAAATTCGTGGCAGTTATGGAAACCGAAGAATTGAATTAGAATCAGAATTGAAATCAATATCTGTTTCAAATGGTGTTATGAAATAGAAACAGTTTTGCTTTTTTCGAAGATAGCAAAATCGATTTTCGAAGATAGGAAAACCTGACACTTGAAAAAGCTATAAAGACCCTGCAGGAAGCGTGAGTAGTTTAAAAGTAGTTTTCATTTGAACATAACTAGTCAAATTCTATCCACGCTGCAATGCTTTCGCCTATCCACAGTTAACATTATGTTGTCCTACGATTCTACCAGTGACGCAATGACTATTGACATACTAGAAACAGTAATACCAATTTGATACATTTGAATTAGTTTTAGACACAGCGCTTGCTAAATTTTGACATAAATGATTATTTTGAAGTCCGCGGGTTCGAATCCCAGCCGAGCATTGGATTTTTTATGTATATTATTTTTTTTTTTTTTTTTTAAGTCGATAATAAATAAAAAAAATCAACTGGCTTTTGACAAACATTTTTATGCAAAAAGTATTTAAATAAAAAAATTAAAGACCATCGAGTCTTTTTATATCTTTTTTTGCACCTAACTTGTTTTCCCATCCCTGAGCGTAGAACACTTTCTTACTTTCATTTTTAGATTTTAAAAATTACAATTTTTCCACATTTTTTTCCGCCTCCGTCGGGACTTGAAGCTTACAAAAAGAAATGAGCTAGAGAATCGGGTGGATGATTACATCTTTTTAACGACACCACGAGTTGCTGCCATAACAAGTCCACAAGCGGTTTGTTCCGCTAATTAAACCCCTTGGCCATGCCCGTGTGGTTTTCCATGACCTCAACTAGTATATAATTCTGAGTCGCATTTTTATGCGTTCCCTTTAGTCAAAAACATTAAATAGCAAAACAATTAAGAAAATATATTCAAATAAAGTATTTACTTATATTTCTACTAAAAAAAACCAGCCGGGAAAAAGTCAGCACACAATCTGCCAATTATGTCAACTAAAAGCTGCTCGGTTTAAATCAGACAATCAAATCAATAAATCTGTTTCTGTAAAACCTAAAAATAACACAAACCTAATTTCGAAAATGAAAACAGTTTCAAAACTGAAAGTCTGATTCTATAACCCCAAAACGAAAAATGTGTTGATTTCAAATCTGATTCTGACAGTTGTCGGTTTCCATAACAATCCCGATTAAGTCGGTGCTCATCTGTTTTTACCACTCCAAAGGGAATTCTCCAGGAGTTCGTGCCAACGGGGCAAACCATCAATGCAATTTTCTATTTTGCGGTTTTGAAGCGTTTGTTGCATCATATTCGTCGAATTCGCCCTGAATACCGCGAAGGAGAAAGCTGGCGTTTGTTGAAGTATCTCGTTTCGAATTTCTTTTTGTATAAGTAAAAATGGAAAAAGAAAGGAAGAAAACATTTTACAATAAGTTATTTATGAACTTTTTTAGTTATGGATGCTGTTGTTGAATTCCATAACGAATGGTTATTTGTTGCTTTTTGTTACTTTTAATTAGAAAGAACATTTCTATACAACTACTTTTGTTCTATTTTTGTTTTCGAATTAAATTTTATGTCACCGTAACCATCAATCACTCACCGTATTTGAATGATATGGTTCCCTGTTACTTTTGCCTATTCGGAAAATTGCATTTGACAATGAAAGGGAATCGTTTTGTGTTTATAGATGCCATCCAAAAGGATTGCACCGACATCCTGGTCAATAACCTGAAGCAAACTTTCGAAAAACTTTTAGATCGCGCAAAACAGTATATCGGGCCCGGATTGGACTATTTTGAGTAAATAAATTAGATTATTTCAGAATATAGCCTCTTGCGTGTCTGCTTTAGCTGAGTCTCGTTTATTAAGGAACTCTATTTGTATCTAGATAAATGAAATTTTAGCCAAAATCAAGGATTTTATAAAGATAATGAAATTTTAGTTGACGGGTGTCATCATTGATTAAGGAGTAGGATAACTAAAACGTGCATCCTAGACTACAAAACTCCTAGATTAGAGGATTCATTTGTATTTATAAAATAATTTGTTTAACCTTCGGAAATTGTAATAAAACTATACTGAAAATATTTTTTGTGCAAACATTAATCTTTTGGTTTATACTCTTTACAACTTGTAATTTTGTACATCATGATTTGCCAAATAATTCTTGAAAAATATCTTCAAATATTTCAAGACTATCTTAGTCATTTTTTACACTGAAAAAAAAAAAAAAAAAAAAAAAAAACAAGTGGATTTTTCAATTCGATCATGCTGCATGTTCGACATAGAAAATTCTGCATTGAGTTGTTCTAGAAAAACCTTTATATCGTGGAAAAGGTTTGTGCTGCAGTTCTGAGATTTGACATAGGTATAAATAATTGATTGGCCTACAATTTAAGATTACAGTTTTGAAAAGGGGACTGGTTACGGTTGAGTTATTTTTATTCAAATTCGAAAAAAGTTAAAATTTTTCAAAAATTTCACAGTTTTCCGACTTTGAGCAACATTTTACACCATAAGTTTTCAAAAATGTGTCTTTCTCTTGATTTTAAATAAAAGTTTGCTTACTTAAGGACACAATAACGTAAAAAATTCATAAAATGTTATATCACTATTTAAAGAGATTTGTTTAAAAAAAAATGATTGGTATAAACAGCTTCATTGATGGTTTCCTCAAAAATCTGACGTGATTAAATTTTTTTGATATTTTTCAATTTTTCAGCAGACAAAAATCTACCGAAACCACCACTGCAAATCCAAAGGGGATTTTTGATTCAGGCCTATGTTATCAGCCCGATTCTGAATGTTCCCGGGGAACGAATTCCCGTTTACTTTTCTCGAGAGTAAGCTTCTTCTTTTTTTTAATATTTGTGGGAAGAAATTTGATTGGGAACGGGTATTTGACACATACCCATAATTTTCCTTATTCATTCCCCGGGAACATTCAGAATCGGGCTGTATTTTTCACTTTTGATTCCTCCTGCAGTGGGATTTGAACCGCGAAACCCTCGACTTTTAGTTATGTGGTCACCCTCTACACCGTGTTTGATAATTTGAAATGACATGATATTTGTCGTTTATAAGTTGAAGTTGATTCTAACGCAAAAATTATTTTTCTCGAACTCGTCTCGATATCTTCGCGAGTCCAAAATCGCGACATCGAGAAATTTAGTTTTCTCAAATTCGTCTCGATATCGTTACGATATCATCCTCGTTTTTGTGTTTATTGGGTAGTAAAAAGAAATAAAACGATTCAAAGAACAAAAAGATATATAATGTATTTAAAGAATTGCAATGATTTTACAACAGCTAGCTCGAATTTCAATTTTTTTAAATGCAAATTAGCGGCGAACGCATATAAGCGAGATGCATATAAACAGAAACCACTGTATGTCAGTAACTTTAAAGGTTTTTGCATGCATTTCTAGGTGTCTTGTTAATATATTGTATGATGTATTGCTCCTATTTTAAAAAGAGCTTGTGTGGGCTTGGAAAATATTTTTTTCGAATGCTTTGATATATATATTTTTTATATTTTTAAATCCAATTGAATAAAAAGTGAGCCTTTTTGTTTGTTTTGTGTTGAATTTCAAATGAATTCCTACAACTGCAATTCAGTTTTTCAAAGTTTTTTGTTCGCGGGTGCAAATTACTTCCAATTGTTAACTAAGGGTAAATGATTGCTGGGACGCAACACACACTGTTAAATACTATGCGACTGTGTGTGCGTGCCAGAGAATCGAATCGAATCGAATCGAAAAATTGTTAGCGATAATTTAGTTGTGCACCTACATTAGACTGTTTCTTATTTTGAAAATTTTGATCGATTCCAAACCAACAAAAATGGAAGTAATTTTTACAGATAATTAAAACATAACAAAAAGTTTATTAAATATTCTTCATACTAGGCTCGTTTGAAGGCTTATTTTGTATATTTTTCGAATATGCATAGCAAATATGTTAATTCTTTTTCTGGCGGCAGCCAAGGGCTTCCAAGCGGAGGATGTTTCTTTTAAAACCCTCAAAATTTTGACTTTAAGACATCCCAGGTCGGCCCAATATAAACCGATTTTGTTGTTTTATGTCTTAAAAGAAAGGTGAATCTATTCTCTACAAAGTCTCATTTCTAGGCCGTTTCCCGCCGAATCCAAATCGAAAAAATAATCATAATCCGCGGATGGCCACACTAATTCCAATACAAAATTTTTTTTTTCATATTTCAGAGCCCTAGCGCGCCCATCAAATCACCTCCGATCGGCGCCAAATTTGAAACCAGTCAGTTTTATGCCAAATGGAAACATTTTCCGCCCGGCGTCTTGGAATCGATCAAAATTTTCAAAATAAGAAACAGTCCAACCTACCCTACATACTTATGGCTATAACTCGTACACCATTTAATATTTTATTTTCCTGTCCCGTTCAGATTGTAAACCCGATAGCTACAAACAGTTCCATGAATACTTGCAAAACTTTCAGAAATGCTTCAATGAAACCAAAGACGACAAGCAGAAATGTAAATTGTGCTTAAACAGTTATTTGGATTTGAATGCGTTCTATACAAGCTTAGATCAGCAAAACAAAGGGCACATCTGCTACGACATGCAAGATGCTGTAAGCAAAATAACTTATCTGTAACAAAAAGAAAAAGAATAAAATCATTTTAATTCTTCAAACGCCAGATGAATCAGACTCGCGTTATATGGTCGAAAGAATTGAACTGTTGTCATCGTGAATTCCGTATGAATTTTTTCTTACTAAGCACTATTTGCGTTGGTACGCTGCCAATCGTATTTTATGTTAGTGCATTCGTATTAACGAAACGTCGTGAACGAAATCATGCGATGCTTCAAATTTCAGGTATTTATAATATCATTTTTCATGAAAGATTTTTATTCTTTATTTATTTCTATTTTGTTTTTTCGTCTCCATTATCTAGATCGTACAGAAGCTGTAAGACCTATGAACGATCAGACATTGGCAGCGCAACAGGCAGTGCAAAATGCCGCTGAGGGCGGCAATTCAATAGCTCCAACCGTTCAAGAGAGTAACAATTCAAAGTTGCACAAAAATTTTACTTTTGAGTCAAGCGACAGTGATATCGATGACGATGATAGCATTCCCTAAATGCAGAACATAGTCAGTCACATGGTAATGTAATCTCCGGTTGCCTTTCAAATGCATAATTTTTATGCAAAAATGATATTAAAAGTGAAATAAAAGCTCCTATAATCATTGAAAACTGCAAAATATTCTCTTAAAACTAAAATCAAGAATAAAGAAACAAACAGCCCTATTCAAAATGAATATTACCCGTGAATTTTCCCCAAGGAATTTTTCTCCGCAGCAAAAGTCTAGCAAAAGTTCTAAATCTCAGTTAAAGGAAGAATATGGCGAATTATTCTTAAAAATGTTCGAATTTCTTGCTGTCTGTATGTACTCTAAAATACAAGCATTTTTTTCGAAAATTCCCCCTAAGCAGTGGCGTGTCTAGAGAAATACTGCTTTGATAGTGCTTATATTTCCCACAGTGGTATATTGAACAATTATAAGACATTAACCCAAAAATTTTTGGGGGGGCTAGAGGAAGTTTAGAGAGTTATGGACCAAAAACCAAAAAAAACCGAAAAATGTATGGCGTCCGATTTGGATAAAAATTTATATATAGAATAAGCGAAAAATTCTAAGAATTTTGGCGTCAAAATTTTTTCAAGAAACCGATTACAACTAGTCTAGTTAGGGTCTAGTTCCAAACTGGTCCAGAAAGGACCAGTTTTTTGAAAAAATTTTAGTGCTAAAATTTTTAGAATTTTTCACTTATTCTATATATAAATTTTCATAAAAATCGGACGTTATGAAATTTTCGGATTTATTTTGGTTTTTGGTCCATAACTCTATAAACTTCCTCTAGCCCCCCCCCCAAAATTTTTTGGGTTAATGTCTTATAATTGTTCAATATACCACTGTGGAAAATATAAGCACTATCAAAGCAGTATTTCTCTAGACACGCCACTGCCCCTAAGTATTTAGAAATCGGGTATTTATTGAGTTTTGATACATTAGTTTCTTCTGAGGCGTTACAAGTTCGCCCGATCAGCTAGTTTTATAATGAAATAGAAGACGCGGCTAACTTCGCCCTGCTTCAGAAATTTAAAAACTAAAATTAAGTTTTTTTTAGTTAGGCAGAAACGGCTTTCTGATGAACAATATTTTTTTATTTCTCTATCGCTCTGAATCCGTCTCTTATGCTCCCCCTCTTACTTTGACACCTTTGCCACCACTGTAATCCTATAGACATGGTTCTGTTCTCGAGTATTCATGTAATGAAATTGCTGAGCTGGAATCAGAAGGCTCGGTGCGTAATGGTTAGCATGAAGGCTTCGAATTGTTAAATTCAGAGGAATATCCTCATGGATTCTTATGGGTTAGAAGAGAGAAGGAAAATTTCTCGTTCTGAATTCGTGAATGATTTCAAAGCTTCGCGCGAAAATTCCTATGATTTATATTTTTAATACCTTTAATTTTTAATGTTTTGTTTTCCACAAACAAAACTTTTTTTTTTTAGCCTGTTAGATATCCATAATAGTCCGGGAGCTAGCACGTGTTTTGCCCGCCTCATAAGCGGAGCATTTGAAATGTATCTTAAAGCGCCCAGTCGACATTTTACATTGCAGCAGTATTACTTTTGCAATATTACACATTGCCCGCCTTTTTATTGCATTTGCAATGTTGCTGTAATATTGTTGCAATATTCCTGTATTAATATTGAAATAGAATCGGAATATAAATGCAATATTGCTGAAAGATTATTTCAATGTAAGATGCCGATTAGGTAACAACCGAAAAAGTTAATTGTGGGACTCATGCAGCTTCGCAAATTGTGGGAAATGAGAAATTTGTCACACAACTGTCAAAATTTATATGAAAATTTACGATGGGAAAAGTTGCGAAGACATTTGCGAAGCTGCATGAGTACCACTAAAATAAGAAGATAATTTTGAAGGCAAAACACAATTTTTTTAAACTCATTAACGACTGACCCTAGATTCCGTTGTCCGATTTTTACAAAACTTCACACAGACATTACTTATGGTGTTTATATGTATTGACAAAAAAAAAATTATTTTTTTCCCTGCCACCCCTGAGCCTGCAGGACATGGGTTTTTTCCTACCCACTTCGCTGTTAAAGGGTTAAAGAGTGAATTTTTTTTTTTTTTTGCAAAGTGTGTCAATAAAAACACTTCTTCGTTCCGATTAGATGAAAAATCGTAAAAAAAAGAAATCGGTCAATTGTTGGTGTGTGTAAAAAGGACTTATGAGGGACATTCCAGAAAAAAAATTCGATCGTTTTAAAATTTTTTGAACATTGCAAATTTGACTCGTGAACAACCCCTCTAAACATGACTCTATATGACCCCAAAATATTTTTAAAGTAGTCTGATCTCTTCTCTACCTACACATTAAAACCAATTTAAGATACCTTTCACCTACCTCAAGCTAGATTTTTTTTTTAATGGCTTAATTTATGGGTATTTAAATACCCATCCGTCGTTAATGAGTTAAATTACGAAGCATCTTCCAAAGGCATCCTCCATAAATTTGGTGGATTAGATTTGATTTGATCACTTCGATTTCGTGACTTTGTTTTCACAGTGCTCAAAACCTTTGAAGATGTAGTAACATCTTATACTTCCAATTTTATAAAGCTAATAAGAATTATATAAAAAATTAAACAACGCAGCGAGAAGTAGTTTAACGAATTTCTTTTCATCTGCAGTATTGCAGCAATGTTGTATATGCAATATTATTAATGCAGTATTGCTCCAATATTACATCAATGTTGCACTTGCAATATTACAATTTAACATTGCAGCAATATTGTCGCAATATTACCCTTGCAAATGCAGCTTACAATGCCGACTGGGCAGGGAGTTTTACTCGTAAAAATTGAGTCACGTAGTTTGGACTCGTTCCCTTATGTAAAATACAAATTTAATTACACGAACAAATCTTTCGTACTGGAAACTTAAATACAAAGGCTTTCTTCTTTGCTGAATTTCACAAATCATATAGAAACTTGCACGGTAACGTTATACGATTTTTTTATTTGCCACGCAAAGATATACAATTTTCTTCCCGACCACCCGGCAAATTTTTCACTTGCTTTATAAACTCTATATTGTCCTGGAAAATCAATAAAATCGGAACACTGAATTCGCTGATTTTTTTTTAAATATGTGTAGCAACGTTGAAATCGACTTCCTAAATTGTGTAACGTTATAAGACCACTTTCAGAGGCTGTATCTTAAAAAGTATTTCAAATATTAAAAACCTTTGTGGTAGGACACGTGAACAACGGGGAGATCTTTCCGATGCATGTGAGAAGTCACAGATCGGACAAATACTTTTTAAGTTATGAGCAAAAGTGGCGTACGAATGTAACGTTATAAGACCGTGGCGGTGGCCATATGCACTTACGTTTTTCTAATTAGGGGCTGTCTATTTATTACGTAAGACGTTTATTATTGTTTTTACGATCACGCGTCTTAAGTCTTTGCTATATCTCTCTCGCTTTTTATAATAAAACTGCCTTCGCAAAGACTTAAGACGCGAACTTGACAACTTCGCTTGGCGCCGGCGACTTTATCGCTCTGGCAGCAAGACTTCGCCACCTTTCACAGGTAGCAGCAAACGTTTTTCATGTTAGTAAGTATATTTTCTAACTGAATAAAAAAATTCAATCGGGCCTATTACGGTAGTCGTCGTTATCGTCGCCGACGATTTATCTAACAACGATGTCGCCATCGCCGCACAGTGTAATATTTAGGCAATCTAGCTCGACTAAAACCGAAATTTGTTTTTTTTTTTTTTTTTTGGTTTTTTAATAAAATTCAAATGCAAATATATTGAGAATTTTCCAATGACGTCAGAAATGGCAAAGTTTTTGGAAATATTGTATGTTGAGATATTTTGAGGAACGGTGTTACGAAATTAAGCATAATGAAAACGTCAAAAATCATTGAACTTTATTGAGGAAGTGCTCAAACTTTAAAACGTTGTAAATAATGTGTTTGGGCCAAAATTCTTTTTAATGCCTTCACTTCTGTCCCTATCAATGAAATTCGGTTTTTCTGAAGGAGCAAACCAAATTAATAAAAAATTAATTTTAACAAAAAATTTATGAATAACGAAATAAAATACTCTAGTTGAATTGAAAAATCTCAAATATTACCAAAACTCCATTTTTTTTCTTTGAAAATTATAGTAACATTGTTGTCTTATCTTGTCTTGTCTTGCCAAACAAGACAACAATGTTACTGTAATTTGCGAGTAAACAAGATGGAAGTTAGGTAATATTCGATTTTTTCCAATTAGATTAGAGTATTTTATTTCGTTATTCATAAATTTTTAGGTAAAATTTATTTGTTATTTATTTGATTTGCTCTTTTACGAACACTGATTTTCGGTGACAGAGACAGAAATTTAGGCATTAAAAAGAATTTTGACCCGTTTATCAATATAATTTGATACGGTTTAAAAAAAAAAAATCAATTTTTTTCATATTGAAGTGTATTTTTTTATATATAGGAATTATTTGAGAAATACCTTTTTTAAATTCCCTTAAAATGCCTCTTTTAATTTTGAGTTTTTATTAAATAGACAAAACATTTTAGTCAATAAGTAATATTGTTTAAAATAGTTTAAAGTTCCGACTATGTGCATAATTTAGCTTAATATATATACTTACAGAATCAATTAAAAAGTTCTGCGTCTAGGACTCGATCGGACCATTTTTATGGGTACCTCCAGTACTAGGGTCTGTTACGAAAATCACTAAAACTGCTCTAAAATCGAAATTTTTCTAGATATTTTGATGAAATTTGGTATTTGAACATGTTTAAAGGCAAGTACTGTGATTTAAAAAAATTTCAAATGTGGGCGTAGCAGAAGTGCGTTTTTTCGAAAATTGTCTCCTACACCCGAAATTCAAATTGGACTTGAACGAAAGTTGGCACTTATGCCTCCTTTGTAGCCAAAAACATCCTCCACAAAAAAATTTTCGATCGGTCCATTATTACAGGGTACCACCAGCACTAGGGACTGTCAAAAAAATCTCTAAACTGCCCCAAAATCGGACTTTTTCGAAGTATTTCAATAAAACTTAGAATTTGAGCGTATATTTAAGCCTGAATTGGGTAGTTTTACTCATTTTTTGCCAAATTTGCTATATTTTCTGAGATATTGAATTTAGTCGAGCTAGAATGCCTAAATATTACACTGTGCGCCGTCGCTTCGCCCCTTAATAGTTATTACGGTACTAGTTCGAGACGACGACGACTAATTTTAAACGAAATTGGTAGCACTTTTTTTTAATTCGGAAAATCTGACGAAAAGTACTTATTTTGTGTAGGTCCAAGACGAATTATTTTGTATAGGTCCGAGACGAAGTATTTTGTGTAGGACCGACTAATTTTAGTGAAATTGGTAGCACTTTTTTTATTCGGAAAAAAAGAATGAATCTTATGAATTTTAAGACAAATAGTGGACGCTTTAAGTTTGCATGGGAGGACCAGGTGAATTTATTTTTGACGAAATAACTTCCCATTCTTCCTTAAAATTGCTAAGAATAGTTCCTTTTCGCTAACCTCTTGCCAAACTTGGGTTCTTTTTAAGCTGGCTCACTATTGAAGGAAATTGATTTTCATTTTTTTTACTTTTATCGCACTGCTCGCCTGCTAGTCGTCATCAAAATAAATAGCGGCAGAAAACGACAAGAAACAACTTTCGCGGTGACTACGGTAATAGGTATTTAGCGACGACCACGACAATATTGCGTCGACGGCGACTACTGTAATACCAATCTGTCGCTTCGTCTATTTTTTGCGTCGACGGCGACTACCGTAATAGGCCCGAATAGCTCCGCTTATGAGGAGGGTTGACCCCTAAATTCTGCAACTTCAATCGACTGGCAGCAAGGTTTAGCCACCTCCCACAGGTCGCAGCAAATGATTTTTCGCTTAATTTTCCATTTCTCTACCACCCTGCAAATTTTCAACCGCTCCGCAAATCGCGTTTTTTTGTCACTTTTTTCACCCATTGGGGGTCGATTTTCCCCCCTATGCCACCTCTCTGTGATGTGGCAGCAAACGATTTATGTGATGTACGAGTAAAACTCCCTATTTTAAGATACATACATTTCAAAAGCTCCGCTTATGAGGAGGGTAAAACACGTGCTAGCTCCCGCACTATAATATTGTCTACCATAAAAAAAAAAAAAAAACGGTTACTTCGATAAGCTAGACTCTTCACACTGAGCTACCCCAGCCTTGGACTCGCCGCTTTCCATTTAAGCCAATGCGCTGTCTCTACTACATCACTAGTTCAATCGTCAACTGGTTTCCGCTTTAACATATGCCTATACAAAATGTCAATAAGAGTACGCAATGGCACGGGTACAGTTGGTCTCAATTACTGGTAACGGAGGAACTAGTCAATGATTGAATCAGCCACTAGTGACACTTTCTGCAGGGAAGTAAGAAAATCTCACAAGCTGACAAAATAAAAACCATATGAAAACAGTTTTGGATTCATCACACTAAAGTTAACTAAAATCACATAAAAAAGTTCTCGCTAGCGAATTTTTTTTAAAATTTTTTGTCCACGAGTGTTAGCTAACATAAGATATTCTTCATTAAAGGACTCAGTACAGAAGATTCTTGTTATTCCTCTTTATTGAACGCGATTTTCATTTCACGTCAAATTTACAAATATCAATTCCAATCGGAGAGATTTCATTGTACTTTTAAAAACTCCATTTTTTTTTTGTTTTTTTTTTTCTTCTCATAGTTTTATTGTAGCAATCCCTAATGTTGGCGTTGGTATCCTTACCTGGAAGAAGCAGCTTTTTTCTCTCAGGGAATATAATTTTTTTTTATTTTTTTTTGAATTATTTTCGCTGGGTTATTTTTTTTTTTTTTTTTTTGTAGCCATAAAAGAAGCTAGAAATAAATATTTAGAAAAAAAAACTTTTGTAGAGCAATTGTACATATTATGTACTTAATTACCTTATTGCTCCCACATTAACAATGTGAGATGAGATCGAATAAAAAGTCTATTACCTAAGACTATAAAACAACATGAGTTTGAGACACTCAAACTTCTTCCATTCGAATCGTTCAGCCACAAGCGAAGAGAACAAGATGAGAGAGCTTTAAAACTCAATGTTATTTTATACTCCTTTTCTAATTCTTTGAACTGATTTACATCACATAATATCCGCATGGGTCAAATTTGAATAGTGGGAATGACTTGAAATAAGAGGAACTAGAAGTAAAATAAATAGTCATAACATCTTCTAATACACCAGCAACATGTCGCACGGATCACAAATTGCCTTGAAGAATATATCATAAGATATATCAGCCAACTCTTGACAGCTGCACCTCTTTGATTGGTTAATTGTACGATCGAAAATCTGTATTTGATTGATCGATTGATTGATTGGTGGACTTATAGTTTATCCACCAATCGAGATTAAAGCGCCTCAGTCAGTTCGGTAGCGGTCCGATTTCATGAAGATTTGCTGCACTCGAATCACTTTGAAGTAGAAAATCGTATGGCAAACCGGCAAAATTTTCTTTTCAAATTAGCATTACACGCACTTAAAACATTCAGTGGAAAATTATAAGACTGAAAAAAGAACTTGTGATATTGAGAAAGAGAGAGAGAGAGAGAGAGATAGAGAGAGAGAGAGAGAGAGAGAGAGAGAGAGAGAGAGAGAGAGACCGAGAGAACAAATCCTTTCCTTAAAACAGGATACCAGGAACATATGTATAACGTTTGTCTTTTTTTCTCATTCTCATCTCATGCTCTTTCTTCTTTCTTTGCATTTTGAATTCACTTTATACGACGATTTCAGATTTCGAAAACAATAACAAAATCGAACAGTTCGTTTGAAAGGACTCGTCGTATGTCTATTACGAAGTTTACGAGTGATTAATTGTCCATTTGTGTTGTCAGTGAGCAAAGCAAATTCGCGTTTGGTATTCTTGCTCTTAATATTTTCAATAGACGAGAGCGTGAATATTTTTAACGTTTGGTAACTTACAAATACGCTGCAATGGAATGAAAAATAAATACGAGTGTATTTTCGGCGCAATGAATTTGTTTCGTCCTTTTTCCACCACAGAGAAGTTATGTTGCAAACGATCAAGTGCACTCACATATCGTTTTTCTCAATTGGAAAATATAGATACCGACTTTATGTGTCAAAGATGTGAAAAAGTATTTATCAATTTTTTTTTTGAGGGGGAATCCAGTCAGTCAATTCGAGCTATTTTAAATTAGCACGATCGATCACATTGGGAATAATGAATGAAGTTAAATTCACACAAACCCAAAAAAGCACTTATGAATTTCAATGAATTTTTTAATTTTTTTAATTTTTATTTCATTTTATTTTAATTTCTTGGTTTTTCATTCCATTGCAGTGGTATTTTTGCCATCAGAAATGTTTGTCAGTCCATGGAAAGGAGATTTTGTTGTTGTTGCTTTTGTTGTAAGCATTTTATCACTGATATCCATCATTCACATTCACCACCACAGCTCTCATAATGCTGAAGAGAAAGAGTTCAACAGAAAGTTTTTTTTTTGTTTACTTCTTATTTTTTAATATTTTTCGATTTTCTTTTTGTGGTTTTCTCAAAGTTTTTATCATTGTTAATATAATTACTACTATTAGAAATTATGGGTATTTATCATTATCATTACGATCATTATTATTGAAATCATTAATTTTAAAGCTAATTTAGCGAACTTCTTTCGTTTCGTAATATTGCTTCCAAGCGGGTTATTATTATATATGCGAGTTGATTTTGAAAAAAAATTTTCATTTTTTTTTTTCTTGCGATATTTATGTATATCAAATATCCAATATACGTATGTTGATATTTATTAACGTATATTTAATGCAACGTAATGTAAGACTGGTGCGTCGTCCGATACGCTTCAAAATCTTTTCCAACTCGCCATTATTTTAAAGAGGGGACAGAAAGAAAGAAAGAAAGAAAGAAGAGAGAGAGAGAGAGAGAAGAGAGAAGAGAGAGAGAGAGAGAGAGGAGAGAGAGGAGAGAGAGAGGAGAGGAGAGAGAGAGAGAGAGAGAGAGAGAAGAGAGAGAGAGAGAGAGAGGAGAGAGAGAGAAGGAGAGAGAGAGAGAAGGAGAGAGAAGAGAGGAGAGAGAGAGAGAGAGAGAAGAGAGAGAGAGAGAGAGAGAGAGAGAGAGAGAGAGAGAGAGAGAGAGAGAGAGAGAGAGAGAGAGAGAGAGAGAGAGAGAGAGAGAGAGAGAGAGAAAGAAGGAGAGAGAGAGAGAGAGAGAAAGAAGGAGATAGAGAGAAAGAGAGAGAGAGGGAAAGAGAGGGAGAGGAAAAGAAATAGGAAGGGAGATAGAAAGTAAATACATAATGCAATTGATGTCTTTAACTTCTTCCTTCATGATTCGGCTGGAAAGTTTTTACTCGCTTCCATTTTTCCTTATTTTTTTCTTTTTTTATATTTCTTTGCATTGTCTATGATTTGAATTTTTGAACTAAATTTTAAGTAAAACTTTGCTCACTTTTCATTTTTCAATACAATAAATGAGTCAATAAATATATTTTTGGATTAAATACAGCTGGAAAGTTACTATTGACGTGAATGCAATAATAGGAGGGGAAGAATATAGAAATACTTTATATTGACACTGCACACTTTGATTCTCATGCATTTTGCTTTTTTGATTATCTTTTTTTTCGTTTTTGTTTTTAGTTTAAAATAGAACAAATTTGCTTTGCGAATTTCGAATCGGTAATATATATATATATATATATATATTATATATATATATAATATATATAAATAAATAGGAAATTGCGCGGGGGGAGTATGTTTAAAAAATTGAAACTCAACACGCCAATGGAATGGCCTCGTATTAGTCGTGATGAATTTAAATTTTTTGTTAACTCGAGGTTTATATTATTGCTTTTCGGTATTCTATTTTATGGTGTTTTGATTATTCTCCATTAGTTTTGACTCGGATTTTTATTGCTGCAACAATTGCTAGCAATCCGCTTTTCCCACATGTCATCCGTGTTTGTCCCGCACTTGCTCACTGTAAATACAAATTTCCCACTCAACTCGCATAAAACGCACAACTCTTTTAACCGAACTTTAACGCGATTACTTTATGTAGGTATTGAATTGACGATTTTTCTTTTCTTTCTTTCTGTTTTTGTTGTTGTTGTTGTTGTTGTTGTTGTTGTGTTGCTGTGCTTGTTGTTGCTGCTGTTGGGGGAAGAGGCGGGGGACGATTTTAACAACGTCGCAAGTTGCCGAGAGGCGCAACACCGCTGAGCGAATTTGTTAATGGAAGACCTCTGCGTGGTATTTAAGGGAGCAGAGTATGAATGGAATTATTGGCATTATTTTGGGAATTTTCTCAGCTCTGGATGAATTCTTTCTTCTGCCGTTCACTTTCACTTTCATGTTGATGTTGGAATCTATAACTAATTTATATATTTAAATCGTTATTCCGCCTTTAACGCCGGCTGTCTCTGTATGTGCGGTGTCCACCGTTGCTTCCGCCGCCACCTCGTTCGCTGCCGCGGAAATGACGTTCGCGATCGCCGCCACCGCCGCGGTAATCCCGTCCTCCTGGGCCGCCGGCCCTCTCTCGTGATCTGTTCATGTTGCTGTTGGTTTCGCGATTGCTTCGATATGAAGAATGGCTGCCGTTGCCACCGCTGCCGCCAGCCGAACCGCCTGCACTTCCGCCTCCAAGTTGTGAAAAGTTTCCGGAAGCGTTGCTCGCTGCGCCACTCGAACTGCCATTCGACGTCGAAAGACTAGGGAAACCAGGTGGCGGCACGGTCGGTAGTCCGGCGTTTTTCCACGCGGCAAAATCCTCATACGATGGAGGCTTATCGAAGCCCGGTGGCGGTGGTCTAATGGCTTGCGGTGGCGGATAGTCTGGAAGCGGGGGCCCATCGTAGTATCGCACCGGCGGTGGCAACTGTTCATAAGGTGTTGCACCCGGAGGCGGCATACCGGCTCCAGCCGGACCATTGGGCGGTAAGGGCAATTGTCCGAATGGAACAAATGGCAGCGGTGGCAATTGACCGTGCATTGTACGCATATAGTCCGCTACATAGGCTTCGGCAGCCGCTGAGTTAATATAGCGTTCCCATGGTGGAAGCAACGAATCACCGCCACCTGAACGTGAACTGCCTATACCGCCAGGACCGCCATTGCCGATGCGATAGGGTGAGGAACCTCTTTTAAAGCCGCTTGGAGGTGGTCCCATCGGTGGTATCTTATACGGCCGATGAGGTGCACTTCCATATGTGCGTTTGTGTCTGATTGGACCACTGCTGCTAGGGCCCCCGTTGCGAAATCCACCACCAAGACCACGACTACCACGCGAAGATAAACTCCGCGGTGGCTTGTAAATGACACGTATTCCCCTTTCGCGCATCATCTTGGCAGTTTCCTTCGATTTGCGTAATATCGGTGTAAGCTCGATTTTTTCATCTTCCGGAAACAAACGGCACAGTTCGGCACCAACCTTTGGCTCAATTTCTTGGCCATCGCGTCCTATTTTAACCGGTTTTCCCTCATTCCACGAATTATACAAATGGGATGTACAGTTGAAAGAGAGCTCCTTGCGACATATCCAATCCAATTGAATAACACCGCCAAGAGCTTTCGGTGAAATACTGGGCGGTAATACCCAAGCCACTTGCGGAATATCCTTCGATGACGGTGCGCTCATGCGTGCGAAGCCAGCAAATTTTCCTGCGTAAAATATGGATAAAGACAGAGAGTGGGGAAGGGGAAAAAATGCGAAGTGTAATATGTGAAAAAGGAACGAGCCGTACGGAGGAAGTTTATTTTATAAAAATTACTCACCGCTTTCGTTTACTGAAAATATCAATAGAACATTCCTCGCTTCCTTGAAAGCTTGATTCAGATTGGCGTCATTTTGGGGCAATGTTGCCCAAACGTTCTTGGTTTTCGATAGAGTGATATTATCCGCATTATTCGATTTGATGAGAAAGAATCTCGTGTCGCGGAAGAGGTAGTTAAGCTTGGTCATATAATCATAAGATTTACTCTTGCTCCCACTGCCACCACTGAGACCGCTACTTGACATTTTCTTCTCAGGCGAAATGCTTTTCGATATTACCTTTCGACCATTGCGCTTGACATTCGCCGCTGCATCCGAGTCAACAGATTCTGAGTCACTCTCAAAGCTTGGCGGTGGTGGCGCCGAAATGACGCGATCCTCTGCTTCGCTCTCATCGCTCTTTGCCGCTAACCTTGAGCCTTGATTGATATCGTTTAGCGTGTCCTTCGCACAACCCTCACCATTGGAAGAAGCATTCGCTTCGCTGCCCATTGCACTACTTCCATTGCTAGAATTGACGGTTGTTGAGCCACTGACCCCCGCGCCGCTTGTCTTTTTACGTGACTTCTTCGCATTAGCATTGTCTGAACTTTTCTTCTCTGAATACTTGGAAGACGATTTTGTCGCCGATGAAGCCGCAACTGTCGTGCTTGTTATTGCTGTCGTTTTGTTCATTGATGACGATGATCCCCCTCCCCCTCCACCACCTCCTCCTCCGCCTCTGTCACGTTTTTTCTTACTGCTTGCTCCACCACTTTTGCCATTCTGCGAGGGACGTTTTGTACTGACTGCGGATTTCTTGTGCTTCTCATTTACTTTTGCATTCTTGACCTTCGATTTATGCTTTCGTTGCTGCTCCAAGTTTATGGAAGACGGAGCTGTACTCACTGAACTGATGCTCGGCTCGGAGTCGGACGACCCTTCACTAGCGCAATCAGACGCTTCACTACGCGTTTCGTAAGACTCATCGAAATCTTGCAATTCCTCGGCGATGTCAGCTTCGTTCTCGTCCATACCCAGATTCACGGCTTCCAGGTCGGCCATAATTTTCATCGATCCAAGCTAAACTTGTTCTTGTTGTGTGAAAAACTCACTGCTACTCACTACCATTATTTGGTATTGCTTTGACAGGTACTTGGTACTAGAAATTTTCAAGAGTACAACAGAGCAGCCACTTTGCGGATAATTATACGAAATCCTCATATTTTCGCCTGCTTCTGTATCTTCAGTGCATAATTTGTTTTTCGAACAACTTATGTATAATTAAGGTGAATTGCTATTTTTCAACCATTTTATTTTTTGTTAGAAAAAAATGCTGCACATAAAACCGCATCGTCATACTAATAAAATATCGATACGTTTTGGGTGAGCCAGCATGCTGGAGTAGTTTGTCGGCCTTGATTATTGTTGAAACAAAAGATGTTGCTACGTTTAATCTTATTCATTTTTTCGAACTTAAACTTCAAATGTTAGAAATGTACTGTGCAAGATTCAAAATGGACACAAAAGTAGTTTGGGAGATAGAGTAATTCATGTGTCTGGCTGTGCCATTTGTAAAATGGTTTATTTTCAAGTGTGTAGCTTTTATGTATAATTCAAAAAATTATATATGTATAATTTTGTTCGCAAAGATACATTTTTTGTATAATTTATCTAGGATTTGGTGAAAGCACTGGAGTACAATCCCAGCCGGACTTTATCCCATGCATGAACAAATCGTTAATGCAGAATTAGTGAAGCATTCATTTCGAAAGAGGTCAATTGATGATTTTTCAAATGATCTTCTAGTGAAAATATCACAGAAGTAAGAGCGCGTTGCAACAGACTCTTCTTCAAATGAAATTTTCATTTGAAAGAGGGTTGTATACTCCCATTTTAAATGAAGATCCTATGAAATTTGCATGACAAGATGTTTTTCAATCTGTGTGCTACAATTCTCAAAAGTTTTATAATTTTTTTGTACTTAAGATGTTTTGATAATTGAAACTCTTAAGTCTTTCCAAAGGCAAAAATGTGTCAGTCACGCTTATTAAAACATTTAAAAAATTTTTAAAATTTGTTTTCCTTCTCCTCTTAGATCCCCGCGGCGTATACATATTATTTTTTCAAATGAAATTCTCACTCCCGTTGGCACCATAGTCTTTGTTCAGAATGATATTATGATTCATGTTAGCAGCATATACTCTATTTACAAATGAAATAATCATGCACATTGGATCCATTTTAGCCAGCCAGCACGTGCACTTTTCCCAATTGAAGTTTTCATGCGGATCAGGGTCATACACTCCTTTACCTAATGAATAACAAATGAATTTTGAAGTACTGAAAATAGCGGCCATCTCCTAACAAACTTCATTAGAAGTAAGGGTTAGTAATACGAGTAGTCGCAGTATGAATTTTCACCACTTCGGAAGTACTGCAGAAGTAGTGAAATTTCCGGCTGGGTATACTTTCAATAAAAGTAGATTTTATGCAATGTTGCCGCTTCTTAAAAAAATTTTCTAACCTAACTTAGTCCCGATTTCCACGATCAAATAATTATTTGCAGTCTAGAGCTTGTTGGCGAGAGGGGGGAAGAGGAAGAGAACAAAATATTTTTTAGCACGGACTTTGCCGCACTCGCAAATTCTGCTTTGCTCTTTTCGCTGACACAAATTTTTGACATTTTTGTCTCTCGATATTCATTTTGATACCTTAATATTTTATTTTTTGGAGCAATTGTTGCGCTTTCAATACGGTTTGACGTTTCTTTTTGTTTTTAGTTTGCTTTGAGCGGCCGAAAGAAGCGTCGGTGAAATAATTTGCCAAATATATATTTGAACGTGGAAACGCATTCGCAAAGAGTAAAAGGGAAAAGAAAAATATTTGCAAATAAGCATTTTGTCGTGGAAATCAGGACTTAAATAAAATGTAACCAAAAATTTTATTTAACAATTAATTGCTAATCTTAAACGTTAATTATGAGCTGCATATGGGCAATTCCATTTAGTCGCACCCGTCACTATCATTTTTTTTTAGGTCTTAGCTCATATTATTTAAAACAAAATGGATGTGATTCTCAAAAATTTATCATTATGAAAACTTTTAACGACAGTTAATCAATGAAATTAACTTATCTCTGGTCAGAATGGCTGTGACGGGTGTGACCTTTAGGACCGTTTTGCGTGGAATTGCCCATTTGAAATATTCGAATAGAAGTTACACAATTATTTTACAATAAAATAATTTTCTTTGATTTTTTTGAAAATATATTTAACTTTTAAATTGTTTTTTTTTTTCTAATGAATTATATAATTTTTAAGGTTCTGTTTGCCCAATAATCAATTATTTTTAATTAACGTAAATCTTTTTTTATAATATAAGCAGACATAAACACACATGTTACATATGCTTCTTAGTAAAAATAAAAATCGTAAAAACAAACTTTTAAGAACCCAAAATGATTTTACATTGTAAAGAATTTCCCTATGTTGGTTTGAAAATAAAATTTTAAAGCTTATCATTTTTCTTCCCATATACTCCTTCTTCAAATGGTATGTTAAATCTATTTCTGCCAGCTAGCATGTACTCTATACTCAAATACAGATTTCGTGCAGGATGGTGTTATTCACTTCTTTTCCTAATGAATTGCGCATGACTCTTAAAGTAGTGAAAACAGCTGCCATCTCCAGGTGGCAGGAGACAGTTTAACTGTTTCGCTGGAAATAGTGAAATTTCCGGCTGGGTCCTTTCGTTTGGCCCCATCATATAGTAATATGTAATATGTATCATGTGATATGTAATAGTATAGAACTATATGGTAGAAACACTCACGCACTGCGCCGCAGTGCCATCTGTCACATAGAAATCAAAATGTATGAAATTGTATGAAAGCAGACACTCAAAAATTTAGCATGGCATAGCGTTCTATAGATTTTAAACATATAGATTCTATTCTATATTATAGAACATTTTAAATTTCTATGCTAATTTGACAGCTGTAGTGTTGCCATTGTTTGGAGACTTGCTCTTTCTAGTTCATTTCCATATTATTTTGCTGTGCGTTACTGTTTACTACAAATTTTCTCTATGCCATGCCATGCCATCGCAGTGCGTCGCAATGCGTGAGTGTTTCTACCTTGACTGTTTCTACCTTTAACTTGAGTTGTAATTTCCTTGAATTCCGCGAAGGAATTGTCCCATACATTTTTGTATGGAAAGTCAAATTCCTTTACCTTTGTGTACTAGCTTTAGGACTTGATATCAGGTTGTGGAATTATGAAAGTTTTTTGAAAGCTAAAGAGACATATATAACTTTTACAGAATTTTCTATAGAAAATTACAACAGAAAGAATGCGAGACAAAGAGACACATTTACCAATTTAATACCAAAATATATTTATTAAAAATCTCCTAAAAATATCTAACTGCTCACGTTTGTCTAATTTTAGAAGCTGGCAGCAGTCCTGCATACAGAATCGTCATAGCTTGCTTGCAGTGCTGCCAAACTGATACAATTGTATCAAAAGTGATACTTTTTTTTCCAAATGATACTGAGATACTTTTTTTCTGAATTTGATACCTTTTTTTGTTTTAAGGGATATAATGAAAAAATTCTCAATCAATGGAAAATACTTGCATTTGACAAAAACGTAAAGATAATCGATGACATTGAGGAATTTTGGGGCAACGTTTCAAATATGAAAAACCCAAATCTAAAACAAACACATTTCTTTGTTGTTGCAAAGAAACTAAAAAGTCTAAAAATTTCATATAATTTGACAGTTAAGTTTCAGATTTGTTGTTCTTGTTGTAATATTGATATCACCTTGTTAAATACACCTTCATTAGAACTAAACGGTTTTTGACATTCTCATTTCGTTTGATATCACTGATCTGTGTTTTTATACCCTACACACTCTGTGTCGAGAGTATATTGCGTTTGTGTGGTTGTGTGTAACACCCAGAACCAGTCGAGATAGATCATACAAAATATATATAGAAATGATCAGCGTCACCAGGAGATTCGATTTAGACATGTCCGTCTCTGTCTGTCTGTCTGTCTGTTTGTATACAGTTATCTTATCGAAGGAGTTCAGCTATCTTGAAGAAATTTGGTATGCGTGCTAACGGGGACATGAGTAAGAACAAGTTCGAGAATGGAGCCGATCGGACCATTTTTAGGGGTACCTCCAGTACTAGGGTCTGTTACGAAAATCACAAAAACTGCTCTAAAATCGAAGTTTTTCAACATATTTTGATGAAATACGATATTTGAACATGTTTCAAGGCAAGTAATACGATTTCTAAAAATTTAAAAAGTGGGCGTGGCAGAAGGGCGTTTTTCGAAAATTGTCCCCTACAACCGAAATTCAAATGGGACTTGAATGAAATTTGTCACTTATGCTTCCTTTGTGGTCATAAACATTCTCTCAAAAAATTTCCTTGGTCGGTCCATTATTAAGGGTACCTCCAGTACTAGGGTCTGTTACAAAAATACAAAACAGCCTCAAAATCGGACTTTTTCGAAATATTTCAATGAAACTTAGAATTGGACCGTATATTTAAGCCTGTGATTAGAATTTCAAAAAAAAAAAATGGAAAAGTGGGCGTGGAAAAGGGGTGGTTTTCATAAAGAAATTTAACAAAACTAAGTATATGGGGCCCCTAATGGCCTTCAAAACCTCTTGAATATTCTTACTTACTGGTCCTGGTTTTTGAGCCTGGTTCAAAAATTATAATTGGGCGTTGTTCAAAACCTATTTAAACATTTGTGTCTGTGTCGGGTATTTTATTGTCAGGCTCGCCTGACTTTAACACCCTTACTTTTTTTTTTTTTTGATTTGCAGTTGCTGTCCTAGTGCCTACACCTTGAATTGAAATATGTTCGTATGTGTATTTAAAGCCCGTTTGTTATGTTTGTTAGCATAAGAATAGCTGATTTTGATCCTTTTTTTATTATCTTTTAAAATTGTGAAAATGAAGACTTATTTTTTTAACATTGAAATTTGAAGTTTTTTAAAATTCTTATGCGCCCGGAAGAAAGTAAAGAGTTTCCATTTCTTATTTTAGTAGACTTATTACACTTTTGATACTTTTCTTAAGAAATGGTGATACTTTTTGATACTTTTGAAAAATTATTTTGATACATTATTTTTTGAGCGAGTGGCATCACAGTTTGCTTGATATCTCGTGTGCAGTGATGCCAGGTCAGCAGATTTTCTGCTAGATCTAGCAGATTTTGAAGTTGTGTCGTTATTTGCTGATAGCTGAAAATCTAGCGGAATTTTACTGTTCATATGCAGATTTGTAGCTGATTTTTAGGCTTTTGTAAAAAGATGAAAAATTTTGTGTTCCATCGGTAATCAAAGAACCACATTTTGAGGTATTTACCCTACGAGACACGATAAAGCGTTTGAGATTAGCCAGAGAAAAATTTTCCTGAACTGGAAATACTGGTCAACTGCTTGCTTATATATGCCAATAACGGATTGTTTTGAAGCGTTGGCGAATTTGTGAAAATTTAGTAAAGGAGCTAAAACTGATAATAAAATTATGATATCATAAAATTAATATATATATATATTAATATTAATATACCTTTTATTTATATGCGATTAGAAAGTTCGTTTCATTCAAGTTTTATTTCAATAGCTTGGTGAAACCGGGGCTAAGGTTTTTCTGTTTGTTTTCCAGCGAATGAAAGAATTGCACTGATTGAACTGTTCACTAGAAGACAGTGTCATACATATTTTTTTTTTTTTGTAACGACCTAAAAATTTGGCTATACGAAAACAGGCATTTTTGAATTCAGCTGAATCTAGCTGAAAATAAAGCGCTGTCTAGCAGAATTTCACAAAACCCATCTGGCAGCACTGCTCGTGTGGATGTGTTATCTTTGGTAGCCTGCCTGATGCAAAACTTGATTTGTTTTTTGTTTTCATTTGTGATGAAATCTGGGTAAAGATAATAGACAATACTGAATATAAAAATCCGAAGCTTTCTAGATGCAAGCAAAGCTCTTAATAATAAATTAATTGTCAGTATGATATCAAGTCTAGTGCGTTCGCCAGTTTTGAGGACGCAAGTCCGTTTCCTGTGTAAAAATCGACCAATGACAACCAACCTGCTCAATCGGGAGCAATGGCAAACAACAAGGCACTTTTCCAATGGTCGAGGGAAATCGGAAAGCAAAATAATTACAACATGGAAAAGTCTATTTGGCAGATATCTGCTGACAACAAATACGATTTCTTCGGGCTTACTGATGGTATTTGGAGATTGGTGTGCACAAAAGATTGAGTTGCGTAAGAAAAGCAAGGAACAACAGGTGATCGATACAGCACGTTTGTGGCGTATGTTCATTGTTGGCGTTCTATGCGGCCCAATGCATCATTATGTGTACTTTTGGATGGATCAAGCCATGCCCAAAGTAACTTTGCAAAACACAGCTCGCAAAATTCTTATAGATCAATTGTTAATGTCGCCAGTTTGCCTGGCGTTATTTTTTTATGTATCGTGTTTTTTGGAGCATAAAACCATCAAGCAAACACATGAAGAGATGTCGTCAAAAGTTTTGATAATGTATATTGGTGACTGGGCTTTCTGGCCCGCAGCACAATATATAAATTTCCAGTATTTGGATACAAAATATCGTGTCGGATTCGTTAACGTCTGCACTGCTTTTTACAACATATTCTTATCGTTTATGAAACATGGTTTCGATTAGATAAGAGAACAAAGATATTAAATTCTAGACACTAACATACGTAGAAATATTATTTGAAAATATAAAAACATATGAATATATTTAAAATATTGTGAAATAGCTCGAGGAGGCTAGTCAGTTTAATAGTTCCATTATTTTTAATAGAAATTGTAAGGCGTTTTTGTCTTATTTCTTTCGGGTTTTGATCAATGGAAATATTGATTATTTACACATTTGTATTTAAAATTCTAACAATTGATGTTAAAAAAATATTTAAAAACAATATAGTTAGCAAATGAAAAACAGAACTATGTAATTCTTTTTATTTTTTTAAATCAAAATTCTAAAAATTTACCTTAGCATAGACCTCCATCGGAGGTCAGAAAACGTTCAATTCAGTCTCAGTACCGAAAATTGCCTTCATTAAATTTAATTGTTCCTGAATAATGAAATTTGCAACAAGAGTCGTAACATTATCATTGGAACGGGAAATCTGTTGCTTGATTAGACTGCGAAAATCCTCTCTTGAGCCACGTGTACCAATTGTATGCCGTAGTCCAGCGATCATTGCAGGATGAAAATCAAAATGAAAAGTTTCGTTATGAGAGTGCCATATAAAGAGCAACTCTTCGAGAAAATCGATACATATTAGGTAGGTGGTGAAATGGCGATAGCAGAAACTTCGTCGTGATGTTATTATCGAAAATATTTGATCAACCAAATAGGTATCCCGTGGATACTCTAGCTGCAATAATACAAGGAGGTCACCCAGTATTTCATCCGGGCAATTTGGCTCATAAACTTTGCGCTGCAAAAGACATAAAGAGAATAACAGGAACAAGTGAAAACAAAGAAGTTCCAAGTCAATGTGGGCCAGAGGTGTTAAAGAATGCAATCATTTCTGAATATTTAGTCTTTTGATTACCCGAAAAATGGTTGTAGTCATTTTTTAGTTAGTCAGTCCCAATATTCAGGAAAGACTGCATTAAAATTTTTTTAGTCAGTACGAGATTTCAGAAAAGACTAATTAATCATGAATAACGAAAAAGACTAAAAACTGCAATTTGCAGTCTTTAGTCAGTAATGCGGTTTTTGATTGTAATCATTAAAGTTAGTCAAAGATTGTGACTTCAACTGATTTTAAATCAAATTGATTGCTTTCTTTAACACTTCTGATGTGGGCAAACCAAACTATTGAACTTACGCTTAGTGCTCTTATAATTGCTTTCGTACAGTACTGAACTAATGCGTTCTGGCTCAATGGTATGAATATCATATGTCGGGGGACCTTTAATGTCAGATGTTCCATTATTTGTCCTTGTGATGGTGGTAGGTCGCTTACAATTTTCACTATACATTCAAATCCTTGCAACTGCAACCAGGAATTCCTTTTCTAATAGATCCGAAAGTAATGCCATTCAACTTACCGAAAGTTTCCCTTGACTTTGCAGCAGACTTAAGCCTAGAATTTGCAAATTTTGCACCAAAACATTTGTTGCACCCATATCGCCCATAAGTTTTTTCGCTTCTTCTTGGTGACCAAAATAAATAGCGAGATCGAACAGAAATCGCGATATCCATGGCGCTAGCGGTAGTTTTAAGAGCAATTTACTAAAGTCACAATGGAATTGATCGGTGTTTAAGAGTTGCCAACATTGTGCAGCATTAACAAACGCTCGAGAAATTTCTTTGCTTGTTGTAGAGGTAATAGAAATCTGTGGTGGTTCCATGCCTCCATGCATATCACCGCCTTCGGCGTCCCATTCTAAAAGGTAGTGTGATCATTAAGAAAATATTTAAAAGAGAATATCATATTCATACAGTTCCATTTCAAAAATTACCTGTAAATCCTTCTACCAGGACATGGTTCATATCAGCATCATCAGCTCGAATGCTGCAGTTTTTGATGTAGCAATGCAATGAGTAGAGGAAAAGTGTCGTCGCATAGAACAGCACTTGTGGACTTCCTGCCGGACAGCACGAAACAATCTCGATCAATTTGTCCCAATAGACGTTTTGACCCCTTTGAATATACGAAAAATAAAATAATAATTCGAACTTCAATTGAAGCTTATTCAATTGTTTTCCACTATACTACGCACCATGTTTTGTTGAACGGTAGAAACTTCTCCCAGCGTAGAATACCTCGGCAAAGATTTAAAATACGAAAAACTCTATCCCAAGCTTCAAAGATGTCGACGCTGCAATCTTCATCAACCATTAGACGTACGTAGTACTCTAAGGAAATTGTAAACAGCGGGCAAATCAAATGAGCAGGCAAATCCGGTGTCTTACAGTAGACAAACGGTATGATATCGTTTATCAGCATTTCCTGGTATTCTTTTTGATTTTTCGTCATTCCATCGGCTACCATTTCGATGAGACGTGGCTAAAATCAATACAATAGCAATGAAAACTATCTTGTTCGAAACATTTGCTAAGTCTTAAATTCAAGTTAATAGCTATTATTTTCATTATTTTAAACAAATGAAGTTCCTGTTTTTATTTCCAGTCAGTTTCTAAACAATTAAAGATATCCAGACCGATTATGAATATTCCCGAGGAACGAATTCTAGGGGACTTTACTTTTCTCGAGAGTAAAATTTTTATTTTTTAAATATTTGGGGGAAGAAATTTGATGGGGAATGGGCATTTGACCCATACCCATAGTTTTCCTTATCCTATCAATTAAAAAAAGGAGAATTTTAGTCTCGAGAGAAGTAAATTCCCCGGGAATTCGTTCCCCGGGAATATTCAAAATCGGGCTGATACTAATTTGTACTTAGGGAGGTGACAAAAGCTGAAGTTTACGCCCAAGATCACAAATGTCCGATAGCACACAATTCGACATATAATTTCGATGTTAAAGCGTTTCTGATATTACTCTCAGTTAAGTGAGTTTTACTTAGTTTTACTCACCAAATGCGATGATGACACCTGCGGAAATCTTTTCAGGACGAGCAACATCAAACGGCATTGTTTTGGACTGTTTTCAGTGTTCTTCAATACCAGGAGTAGGATTTTCGACTGCACATCGTACGATAGATATTCAAACATTCGGACGTAAAATTCCTGTTCTGGAGTTATCTCGTTTTCTGTTGCCCGCAAGGCTAGAATCAGTTCATTCACCTCATTCCATAGAACTTTATTGTGTTGCGGAAAGTTGAGAGCACTGAAAGGAAATATAATTAAGCGCTGTTGTCTGTTATTGAATTGTAATTGTTTGATGCACTCACATAAATCCAAAGCATTGGGCAGCTTTCTGATAGTTTTTAGCTTCCTTTTCGATTTTGTACGCTTCATACTGTAAGAACTTCATTGTCAATTTCTTTTGTAATATTTAAATTAATAGCTTCGCTTTACTAGACAACGTACTTGTACTTCAAAGCTATTTGGAAAGAGTAGTTTCGCAACAATAACCCAAGATTTCGCCGCTGGTCGATCACTTGAATTGAGCTTTTGTGCTTCCGATATGATATATGCAGCTTCCGTGTTCGGTGCAATCGTTAATTCCTCCGTTTCGCTTGCCATTTTTGTTCAGAGGCCTGTCGTCTAAAAGAATTTATCAAACACTAATCGAGCTTTTCCGCCAACGCAATATTTTTTTTTTTTTTTTTGTGTTTTAAGTTACTTCTTTACCCTCCGAGAACTCCGAGGGGTTGAAGAATTATTTGGCCCAATTCGTGAGAGTTATAACGCCACACAGGATTTGATTTAGTTATTTATTTAAAGATTTATTCCGGTTTTTTTCAGAAAATCGAATAGAGATTTGCAGTCAGCTGTGTCGTTATTTTTGAACCAGTCGATTAGTGATGTGTGATTTTTGAGCTTGTCAAATGTGTTTCTGATATGTGAGTACTTGGTACAGGCAAGAATCAAGTGATGTGCATCTTCTGGCTGGTTGTATGTTTCGCAGTATCCGTCTTCTATGACTTTAAGTTTGGCTAATGTATCTTTACTGAAAGTGTGTCCCGATTTGATTCTATTTATTGTTTTAATTTCTATGGGTGAAAATTTACTTTTGTGGAACCATGTTTTTCGAGTTATTTTGTTGTGTATTGCGTAGTATTCTTTGCCTTTTGTGGTTGAAAGCTGTGTATATTCTTGTTGCCATTCTTTGTATGTATAATGTGTTTAGAATTGCATTGGCTGCGTCCTTAATTGTGTTTTTGTGTTCGACATGTTCTTCTTTGGTTTTATGCTATGTTCTCACTATAGGGGTTAAGTTCTTAACCCGATACTTTAACTCAATGCGTTCATATCAGGTTCGAGCGAGTTAGGGGCTGTCCATTAATTACGTAAGCATAAAAGCAGGGGGGAGGGGGTTCGAAAAATCTTACGCCTGCTTATAAAGGGTGTCTGATTTATACTAAAGTATGCTTACGAGGGGGGGCGGGGTCAAAAATGGTCAAAATCGCCCTTACGTAATTAATGGACAGCCCCTTAGGGTTTACTAACGTCATATGACCCAGCCGGAAAAATGACTACTTCTGCACTACTTCCGAAGTGGTGAAAATTCATACTGCGGCTACTCGCATTACTAACCCTAACTGTTAATGAAGTTTGTTAGCAGATGGCCGCTGTTTTCATTACATGCATGCGATAATGTCCGGCTTGGGAGTTATAAATATATAAAACGCGCAAGGTATATCTGATATACTATATCATCGAGAAATTGCAAATAAAAATGGAATTTGCTTTATTAGAAATGTTTAAAGAAGCTTAAAAAGCCAAAGGAATATTGAAAGCAATAATATTAGAAGACCATTGCAATAACCCCAGGAACCAAAATAGATTAATGGAGCTAATGATGAAAGCGGCATCACAAAATGTTCCAAGACCTGTGATCAAAATTAACATATCCAAACACATCCTTCACCTCTCATTTGCTGCACGGGAAAGCTTCCCTGACAGTGCCGTATTAAATATAAACCCGGTTTTTGTATTCGGTGTTAGCAAATGTAACTGAAAATTTCAAATGCAACTCTGCGCTAACCTCAGAGTTAAATGTTAACCCGGGTTTATTTTTGGGTTAGATGATTTTTTTTATATGCGTTTTGACATTTGAAACCCTGGGTTTTCGCCGATAACCCTAACCCGACCTAGTGAGAACATAGCATAATGCTATGTTCTCACTATTTGCTATGTTCTCACTAGGCCGAGTTAGGGTTATCGGCGAAAACCAGGGTTTCAAATGTCAAAACGCATATAAAAAAAAATCATCTAACCCGAAAATAAACCCCGGGTTAACATTTAACTCTGAGGTTAGCGCAGAGTTGCATTTGAAATTTTCAGTTACATTTGATAACACCGGGTACAAAAACCGGGTAAAATTTTAATACGACACTGGCAGGAAGCTTTCCCGTGCAGAAAATGAGTGGGGAAGGATGCACGTATTTGGATATGTAAATTTTAATCACAGGTCGTGGAACATTTTTTGCGATGCCGCTTTCACTATTAGCTCCATTAATCTTTTTTTTGTTCCTGCGGATATTGCAATGGTCTTCTAATATTATTGCTTCCAATATTCCTTTGGCTTTTTCAGCTTCTTTAAACATTTGTAATAAAGCAAATTCAATTTTTATTTGCAATTTCTCGATGATATAGTATATCAGATATACCTTGCGCGTTTTTTAAATTTAAAACTCCCAAGCCGGACATTATCGCATGCATGTAATGAAAACAGCGGCCATCTCCCAAAAAACTTCATTAACAGTAAGGGTTAATAATGCGAGTAGTCGCAGTATGAATTTTCACCACTTCAGAAGTAGTGTAGAAGTAGTGAAATTTCCGGCTGGGTCATATGACGTTAGTAAACCTTAACTCGCTCGAAGCTGATATGAACGCTTTGAGTTAAAGAATCGGGTTAAGTACTTAACCCCTATAGTGAGAACATAGCATATAGGGGTTAAGTTCTTAACCCGATACTTTAACTCAAAGCGTTCATATCAGCTTTGAGCGAGTTAGGGTTTACTAAAGTCATATGACCCAGCCGGAAAGTGGACTACTTCTGCACTACTTCCGAAGTGGTGAAAAATTCATACTGCGGCTACTCGCATTACTAACCCTAACTGTTAATGAAGTTTGTTAGAAGATGGCCGCTGTTTTCATTACATGCATGCGATAATGTCCGGCTTGGGAGTTTAAATATAAAAAACGCGCAGGTATATCTGATATACTATATCATCGAGAAATTGCAAATAAAAATGGAATTTGCTTTTTTTTAGAAATGTTTAAAGAAGCTGAAAAATCCAAAGGAATATTGGAAGCAATAATATTAGAAGACCATTGCAATAACCGCAGGAACCAAAATAGATTAATGGAGCTAATGATGAAAGCGGCATCACAAAATGTTCCAAGACCTGTGATCCAAATTAACATATCCAAACACATCCTTCACCTCTCATTTGCTGCACGGGAAAGCTCCCTGTCAGTGCCGTATTAAATATAAACCCGGTTTTTGTATTCGGTGTTAGCAAATGTAACTGAAATTTTCAAATGCAACTCTACGCTAACCTCAGAGTTAAATGTTAACCCGGGGTTTATTTTCGGGTTAGATGATTTTTTTTATATGCGTTTTGACATTTGAAACCCTGGGTTTCGCCGATAACCCTAACCCGGCCTAGTGAGAACATAGCATATGGGTGTGTGTATGGGTCGATTCGACAGTGGCGACTCGCATGCTCTATTTTAGCGTGTACTAGCACAAAAACAACAAGCATACAAAAAAAGAGCGTCAGTTGCGCTGCTCTCTCGCGTTCTCTCGAAATTTAAAAAACAGCTTTCGAAGCATATAGGACTATAGGTCTAACTCTTCTTCTTCCTAATCCCTGCAATGTGTTAGAGCTACGCTGCTTCAACATATGCATAAAGCACGAGGAAAAGAGAAGCATGCTATGGCAGCGAAATCTTTAGCTTGCTGTGGTGAAATGCATTGCCACTTTTATTTTTAATTTTGGGCGATTTTCGAGTTCATTACATATAAAATATCTACCAAACTCATAAAATGCCATGAAAAGCTTGAAAAACATAAAACTAAACAAGGAAACTCAATTTCAAGGAGAAATGTAAATTGTTTTTTTGTCCTACCCTGTCCGCATAACTTTTGGATCACATTGTTTCAGCAAAAATGCTAGATTCTATGTACAATCAAATTCGTATCCGTAGTCAAAAATGTATGTAAATTTATTACAAAATGAAAACATTCGTGCACATTAAGCAAAAACATATCGCAATACATTTAATAAAGTTTCAATTATGAACTTTTCAAGCAATATAAAAAACCGAGCTGACGCCGTGTTTCTTTGATAAATTTTCTTGCAAGTGGCATCATAGTGCCACTTTGTGTTCTACCCCAAATTGTTGGTTGGTAGCTTTCTGGTGGTTTTCTCGAATTTGTTGAAATTCAATATTCCTGCCAAAGGTTTTTGTTGGTAGCTTTTTGGTGAATTTCCCCAATTTATTGAATTTCCCCCCAATTTTTTGAATTTTTAGACCTACAGTCCCTACATGGTCTGTAGCATACTGAGCTCTCAACGCACTCTAACTCAGGCAAAACTAAAAAATTAATACGAAAAAAAGTTTTACAAATTAAAACAGAGCGACACAATGTCTTGCCTCTGCAAAGTTTGTCATAGCACATATAACCATATGTCACTCGGTACCCAAGACCGTGGTGGGTACCCAAGTCCAGGGTGAGAAGAGCCAAATTGGAAACGGCTCCTGATGGACATATATAGTTATATAAATATGTAGCACTGATTTGAAAAATTGACGTGACTTCGTTTTTTTTTGCTCGCTTCGGTTGTTCGCTTCTCGATTACAAGTGGCATTTTTGCATTAAATTCGACGTCGTTTTATACTTTTTCATCTCTCGCTCACAGTTTCTATACGTGTGCAAAAATGTCCCCTTTTACGCTCTTTTACCATGTAGGAGTGTAGGTCTAACTCTTCTTTTTTCTAATCCCTGCAATGTGTTAGAGCTAGGCTGCTTCAACATAGGCATATAGCATGAGGAAAAGAGAAGCATCTAAGGCAGCGAAATATTTAGCTCTGCTATGGTGAAATGCATTGCCACTTTTATTTTTTAATTTTTGGGCGATTTTCGAGTACATTACATATAAAATATCTACCAAACTCATAAAATGCCATGAAAAGCTTGAAAAACATAAAACTAAACAAAGGAAACTCAATTTTCAAGGAGAAATGTAAATTGTTTTTTTGTCCTACCCTGTCCCATAACTTTTGGATTCACATTGTTTCAGCAAAAAATCTAAATTCTATGTACAATCAAATTCGTATCCGTAGTCAAAAATGTATGTAAATTTATTACAAAATGAAAAACATTTCGCGCACATTGAGCAAAAACATATCGCAATAATATTTATTAAAGTTTCAATTATGAACTTTTCAAGCAATATAAAAAAACCGAGCTGACGCCGTGTTTCTTTGATAATTTTCTTGCAAGTGGCATCATAGTTCCACTTTGTGTCTACCCGAATTGTTGTTGGTAGCTTTCTGGTGAATTTCTCGAATTTGTTGAAATTCATATTCCTGCCAAAGGTTTTTGTTGGTAGCTTTTTGGTGAATTTCCCCAATTTAATTGAATTTCCCCCCAATTTTTTTTTAATTTTAGACCTACAGTCCTACATGGTCTGTAGCATACTGAGCTCTCAACGCACTCTAACTCAGGCAAAACTAAAAATTATACGAAAAAAAGTTTTACAAATTAAAACAGAGCGACACATGTCTTGCCTCTGCAAAGTTTGTCATAGCACATATAACCAATATTGTCCACTCGGTACCCAAGACCGTGGTGGGTACCCAAGTCCAGGGTGAGAAGAGCCAAATTGGAAACGGCTCCTGAGTGACATATATAGTTATATAAATATGTAGCACTGATTTGAAAAATTGACGTGACTTCGTTTTTTTGCTCGCTTCGGTTGTTCGCTTCTCGATTACAAGTGGCATTTTGCATTAATTGCGACGTCGTTTTATACTTTTTCATCTCTCGCTCACAGTTTCTATACGTGTGCAAAAATGTCCCCTTTTTACGCTCTTTTACCATGTAGGAGTGTAGGTCCTAACTCTTCTTTTTTTCTAATCCCTGCAATGTGTTAGAGCTAGGCTGCTTCAACATAGGCATATAGCATGAGGAAAAAGAATCATGCTAAGGCAGCGAAATATTTAGCTCTGCTATGGTGAAATGCATTGCCACTTTTATTTTTAATTTTTGGGCGATTTTCGAGTACATTACATATAAAATATCTACCAAACTCAAAAATGATATGAAAAGCTTGAAAAACATAAAACTAAACAAGGAAACTCAAATTTCAAGGAGAAATGTAAATTGTTTTTTTGTCCTACCTTGTCCACATAACTTTTTGATCACACTGTTTCAGCAAAAAACTAAATTCAGTACAATCAAATTCGTAGCCGTAGTCAAAAATGTATGTAAATTTATTACAAAATGAAAACATTCGCGCACATTGAGCAAAAAACATATCGCAATATATTTATTAAAGTTTTCAATTATGAACTTTTCAAGTAATATAAAAAAACCGAGCTGACGTCGTGTTTCTTTGATAATTTTTTGCAAGTGGCATCATAGTGCCACTTTGTGTCTACCCATTGTTGTTGGTAGCTTTCTGGTGAATTTCTCGAATTTGTTTGAATTTCATATTCCTGCTTAAAGCCTATACTGAGATATGCAGTAAGTAAAGCTCCCATAAGAAATACGTGCAAAAAAAATTGAAAAGTACTTCGAAGTAAAATACTTTACTTTCGCTTATACTGAGATGTCAAGTAATCATGTGCGCAGGGTTGCATGCCACTTGCCTGCTTTACTTCGCCATAGAAATAAACATGTTCATCATGCAAAATTTTACTTATTTTTTAAAATACAATGGATTTCGTGTTCTTTAAAGCTGCATCATTACTTTCAACCATTTTCATAAAAAATTTGGAAATTATGAAGCACTCTTATTTTATGGCACCCAGTTTTATTGGAAAAAAGTGCAATTGATGACGCTTGGTGGCCTAAAATAAAGTGTAACGTTTTTTCTTCCTCTTTTTTTTTTATGTGTAAAAAAGGAAGGGGTGACGTTATTATTATTTTTTATTTTTTATTATACCTTTTTCTTTCTCTCTTTTTTTTTAAATGAAAACGCACGAGGGATTATGTTCTTCTCTTTTTATTGATTATTATTATTTTTTTTTTATCAAAGTCAATAATTTTCACAAAAGGTAATTTTAAAACAGCTTTATAAAGTTGCTCAAAGTCAGTCCTTTGACGAAGACTGCTTTGAGATCTTTTTAACTTGTTAAATGATTTTCACAAAAAAAAATGATTTTAAAACAACTTTATAATGTTGCTCAAAGTCAGTCCTTTGACGGAGACTGCTTTGAGATCTTTTAACTTGTTAATAATTTTCACTAAGAATATTTTAAAACCGAACTTTTTCGCGGCTCCGGAAACCAAAAACGACTCTATAAATTCTTTTAAGTTTTACTTTATATTCTTTTAAAAAAAACGAACCGGCCGTCCTCACGGCTTCAAAACTCCCAATCAACTATCTGCGTTAGGAATTTTATTTTCCTTTACAATTTCCTAACCCGACTGAGCCGTCGACGGCTTGCTGGCCGCGACGGCGCACATACGTTGGGCCAACGTGACTTGGAAAAGCAATCAGCCTTTGTGCTGATCGTGGGAATGCAACGTCGGCAGATTTTTCCTTGCCGTTCCATGCGTCCGAATTTTACGGTTGTTTGAAATCAAAACCTTATAAAGTCTTGCAGATAACGTTTGCAATCTTTGTTGACAATTTGTTTTTGTTTGCTACATTTTGATTTTGAATGAAAAATTATATGTGCACAATGCACAAGTGCATTTCAGTTTTAGAATTATGGGAATGCAAATTCGGCTAAAACTTTTTGGAAGTGGAAATAAAATATTTTTTGAATTCCCAAGCTTTGGTAAAAATGTTAGAGGAATCTAGTTACAGCCAGATTGCTGGAATGTAATGGAATTAATTTCAGGCGCTCCCAGCGTGGTGGTCTGTGGCCACCACCGCCAGGGGTTCTCAACCTACTTAGCCAAAGTCGACACCTAACAAAAGGTACATTTTGCAGTTCATGTATATGGAAATAAGGTTTGGATGCATTTCTGCCGATAAGTGCGTAAAAATGAGGAAAACAGGGCCGGTTTTGAAAAACCGCGTTGAGCGACCTCTAAACTTTTTACAAAAAATCTGAAAAAATTCTCATAAATATTTTAGCATATAAGCTTTCTAAAAACTTACGTTCTTCTATGAAATTCGAAAAAAAAATTTATTTTGCGACACCCTAATGTACATATGTATGTACTTATTTGATGTCATCTTTTAACCGTTTTTTTTTTTGTGGCAGTATTTACCCCGCAAAATCCGAATGAGGTTTATTCAGCCATGAATTCTGAAACATGTATTGAGTGTATGTACTTATGAATTTTTGTTCATTTTCTTCGCAGGCTATGGTCATATATCACCTCGAACGGATTGGGGAAAGGTCATGACCATATTCTATGCGATCGTCGGAATTCCTTTAATGCTGCTGTGCCTTTCGAACATCGGCGATATAATGGCAACGTCATTCAGGTTGGCTGTATGCATTCTTCCATCCGATGCGTTCATATATCTGATGTAGCCCTTTTTTTTGAAATTTCAGATTCATCTATTGGCGCGTCTGCTGCTACATTTGCACACGATCTTCGCACCGCAATTCGAAACGAACTCGTTCTCGTCAAAGATCAGTGCGTTCGCACCGGTACACTAGTCGATCGCAACCGCCTCCAAGTTTCCGACGTTCCATGAAATTGACACAGCGCTCCGCCAATGATTCCGGAGTTGGAACGTCGCTAGGTGGCATGGCGCATGCTTACTCCGATCCGGAACTGCGGACGGTCGGACGAAACGGTTACGATTACGATTATCGCGGGAGCAGTAGACGACGCCATCCCCACAAAGCCAGTTTGCGTCAATCGGCGCCGATGCATATGACAGCACCATACTACAATAATGATCCTTATAACGATGAAAATTCTGGACACCGCAATTCTGGACGTTATAGCGGACGTCAACGGAATCGTTTTCGCATGCAAGAGCGTCATACGATCGAACGCGAAAGAAACTTGGGTCGATCGAAGCCGTAACATAGACTCAAATTGAGGAGTTAAAATGGGTCACCACCTCCCCAGAGCAGGAGGTCGAGAATCATCAGCAGCGGCTGGACCACCGATTGCAAAGCGCAGCTTCAGTTTCCCGCTCAACACGCGGCCGTCGTGAGGAAACCCATACGTGAAGGACCAGAAGCAACGGAAATTACATGAACTGAATCCGATTCGAATGCAGTCGCCATCATTGGCACAACCACCGCGCGGACGATCCGTTCCACACAATATAGCTGGTCGTGGCATGGGTCGTGCCAAATCGGTTGACCCGCGTGCCGCACGATACGAGGATCTCGATGATGACGTAATACGAAGAACGTCAATCATACCAAACCGATACGCCCTAGAGGAATTCGACGAGAGACAGAATCGCCGAGATACGAAGAATGCAAAGCTTCGAAGTTCAGTCCATGCCGCGTTCAGCGCAACAGCGCCGCAGCGGTTACAAATTCTCGAATAGCCGATCACGAGCGTGAAGCATCGCCCGCAAGATCATCGCCACAACGGCCGCGGACAGTCCCAGCAGCGATATCAACGAGATCAGCACGGTGATCGCGCTCATCGAGAACAAGACATCTTAGAACACGCTCAAGCCAGCAACCTCCAGCCCGTCCCAGTGTCCATAGGCAACAGTCACGCTATGGCAATCGTTTGGAACTGCCGCAACTAACGTCATCGAATTAAAAGGTCAATGCGACGTAGCCGTTCGCCAGTGGCGGATTTAACAGGTGGGCAAAAGCGCGCTTGCCCACTGGGCCCCCCTCTTGCTGAAAGTTACACCCTCGATTTTTTTTTGACATGAATATGGTTTAGGGGCCGTTCATATATTACGTAACGCTTTTTTCTGCTCTTGTCCTAAGTCTTTGCGCGACAGTTCTATCATAAACAGCGCAAAGACTTAACGAAGAACTTGCAAAATTTGCGTGAGGAGAGCAAGTTATTTCTTTCGTTTCGAAAGCTAAATCTCAATGGGAGAAGATGGGATGGAAGAATCCTGATTTTCCGATCATTAGACAACGACGAACGAAAAAAAAATGCCAGGCGAGAAAGCAGAGGACAGTTTCTCTGGATATAGCAACGAAACATCGCATTGGGTACTTTTGAAGTTCTGGACAAATGGCAGTGAATTACAAGAAAGGGCCAAAGGTTTTGATGAGATAAACGCACTTTTCGGATTTCTCAAACCTGAATCCTTCAGAAACATGGAAGAGAAAGAATTTGAAAAAAATGTGTGCAATTTGATGGAGAAATATCCAACTTTTTTTACAACTGCCCTGAAGTACGAGCTAATCAGTTTTGCGGATATATATTTCTCCAAGAACAAGATTCTTCCAAGCATGGTCCATTGCAGTATTTGAACTTCGTCGTTGAAAAAAATTTGATCAGCAGTTTCCCGGGAGTGCTGCATTTATTGCGTTTTATTCTTGACCCCTTCCCGTCAGCACTGCCAGCGCCGAACGGAACAATGAGTTCATTGAAGGAGAGTCAAAGATCGTCAACGTTCTACAATGAGTGCAGAAGCATTGGACGATTTCAGCATACTTTTCATCGAACAGCAAGTCGCCAATCAAATTGATCTGGGGGCAACCATCCGAAGTTTTTGGGCGGAGAAGAAAGCGAGAAGAGGTTTCAAAAAACATGTAAATTTTTTCTCTATCAGCCCCGATTCTAAATATTCCTGGGGAACAAATTTCCTTTTCACGAGGTTTAAATTCTCCATTTTTGGAATAGAAAGGATAGTAAATTCATTGAAATGAATCCAAACACCCATTCCTATTATTTTTCTGCCATCGTTGTATTCAAAAATGAGAGTTTTGCTCTCAAAACAAGTCAATTCCCCGAGAATATTTAGAATCGGGCTGTATGTAAAAAAGAATACAATTTTTATAATGCTCGATTAATAAATGAAAACATTTTTATATTCATTAAAAATTCCTCAAAAACATATAGCTTTTTACTTTCCATGGAACACCTGACACAACATAATTTTGTGTGTGTGTATAGGGGGGGGGGGGGGGTGTATTTGGCCTAAGAAATTTTGCCCACTGGGCCTTTTTCCCTTAAATCCGCCACTGCCGTTCGCGTTCCCATTCGCCTTGTCCGGATGAGTATGCTATGGACAATATGAGGCGTGGACGCTCTCCACGTCGTTGGCAATCGTGAGAGCTCCTACGATGACCGTTATATGGACGACTACGACGTCGAAGCTGGCTATGACGATTACACTGCACAGGAAATGCATCACCGTGAAAGAAAGCATCTTCGCCGTGAACTGGGCGGTAAAAGAATTCATTTGAATTCAAACGAAAAATAAAAATAAAATTACGAAATTCTCTTAGAGAAATTACCGCCATCACCGCGCATAATGTCGCCAATGGCATTCGCCGTTAAACGTCAGATTCGCCGCAGACCAAGTTATGACAACGATGAGGAATCAATTGACGAATGGATTGACTATTATGGTGACATTTTGCCAAAGAACAGACCTGTACCAATATGGCTATGCGTATTCTTGGTCATCAGCTACATACTTGGAGGAGCAGCGCTATTCGCGCATTGGGAGAAATGGTCTTTTTTAGACTCGGCCTATTTCTGTTTCATTACGCTGACGACAATCGGTAACATTCATAGCTTAGAAAACACCTTTTCTTTTCTCAAGTCACATTTGAATTCCTCGCAGAGTGTAATTAATTAGTTCATAAATTTTAATTCATTTACACCATGTTCGTTGCAGGCTTCGGGGATTTTGTACCAGCAAAAGGTGTTCAGGATGAATCGGAGCCGTCGATTGCCTATTGCTCGTTGTATCTTCTCTTCGGGATATCTCTACTTGCCATGAGTTTCAATTTAGTCCAAGAGGAATTCATAGCAAATGTTAAAGAGGTCGCCAGACGATTGGGCATTCTCAAGGACGACGAGGAGGAAGAAGATTAGACATTACTAATGCGTATCAAATGACCAACCATGGGCACAAATAGAGCTGTTCTAGAGCCTTCGATGGCACCGCATCGAATGGTCTAGGGATATTTGGTACTACTGGCTATTCAGTCTGTCAATGTTCCCTGTATCAGGCCGATTTTACAAATTATCTTTTATTAGATACTAATGGCCTTATTCATAGAAATAAAACGTTCTTTAAACCTTTTTTACGGTGACTTTACTGTCAAAAATATATGAAATTAAAATGCTTTTTAGCTAAAATCCATTTTAGCATTTCTATGAATAAGGCAGTAACATTATAATAAATAATATATATAATACAGTTTTTGTCCAAGGCACGGGGAAATTAAATTTTTTTACCTCTACGAATTGCTTTTTGATCTCTCGTATGTGGTTTGTTTTTTCGTCTCAAATAAAAACATGTAAGATTTTTTCTAAATAAGATCGCATTGGTTTTATAGAAAGCGGGTTTTTTTATTATTTCCTGAACGCCTTTTCAACGTAAGGCTGGAAACAGTCCCCACGTTTCGTATCGTGTCGTAGCGTGACGAGTCAGCTGATTCAAGAGTTTAAGATTTTATGAAGCTATTTTTTTTAGAACACGAGGTCACACCAACACAATCGAGGAAATAAATTTTCCGGAGTAATTTGGCGAAATTTGTGTTTTTGCGAGAACGCAGACCCAGAAATTGGAATTTTTTAAGGTCGCTGCAGAGGTCTACCCGCCCGTGAGGGAGCAGCACCACGACATAGAAATCGGTCCTTTTGAGGAGCACCAAGGGAATACCAAAGAGTACAAAATCCAAAGCATAGGAAATAACGCGATTTTTGAGGGGAATTTTTAATTTTCTCCAAAATTGCGATCATTGATGGTCCCAGACGCGATATAGTGGGTACGAACGTCATATAATGGTCACAGACGCGACATATTCTCATCATGTAGGAGTGTAGGTCTAACTCTTCTTCTTCCTAATCCCTGCGATGTGTTAGAGCTACGCTGCTTCGCCATAAGCATATAGCATGTGGAAAAGAATATTTATCTCTACTCTGGTCAAATGAGGTGTTTCTGCATTGCCACTTTTATTTTTAATGTTGGGAGATATTCCAGTGCACTACGTATAAAATATCTACTAAACTAATAACATATCCCAGACGGACATTATCGCATGCATTAAAAAATAATTAATCCAGAAGAAGTGAAGCATTCATATGTAAAGAGGCCAATTGGTGATTTTTCAAATGATCTTCTAGTGAAAATATCACAAAAGCAAGAGCGCGTTGCTACAGACTCTTCTTCAAATTAAAATTTTCATTTGGAAGAGAGTTGTATACTCATATTTTCAATGAAGATCCTATGAAATTTTCATGACAAGATGCTTTTCAACCTGTGGTGCTATAATTCTCAAAACTTTTTATCGTTTTTTTTTTTTGTACTAAGATGTTTTAAGAATTGAAGTAAGGGTTAGTAATGCGAGCAGTCGCAGTATGAATTTTCACCACTTCGGAAGTACTGAAGAAGTAGTGAAATTTCCGGCTGGGAAGTGTCACTTGAAAACTGCAATAAAAGCACAGCGCTCAAAATACACGTTATGTTATCGCTGACGTAAGGTATATTTAGTAGCCATCAGTGGTGATGATAAGGCTTATATTTTCCCTTACATATAACCAGGGAATGAAACCGAAGCGAATAACGGTAAGCGTAACGGTAACAAATTTCCGGCTAGGATGTAGCATTTCTGACGTCAATCTTTTATTGTAGGTGTGTTCTATTTGTAACACACGAAAATTTTGCAAATCGGGAGAGCGCATTCTCTCGAAACAGTGGGTCGATAATGCTGTTCCACTTGCATTTGTTGAATTCCTGGTTCGTAAATTTGATCTGTGGCCACTAAGTCTGGTTTTTTTAGAGATTTCTTTGTTGTTCCTATATATATTTTGTCGCATCGTTTTTCATTATTTCCATTTCATTTTAGTCGGTATATAACGTTGTTTCTGTCTAATTTGTCGATTTTGCATTTTGTGCTGCTGAAGAGTTTTCTGACTGTATTGTTCATTTTGTAGGCAATATTAATCTTTTTGTCATCATAATATTGTATTTTATCCAATCTCTCTGTTATTTTAGGCACATATGTGACTGAGATGAATGCTCTATCTTGTTTCGGATTATTATTATTACCTTTATTTTCATTTTTCAAAAATTTGTATAGTAGGCTTTGAGTTATGTGTCTGGGGAAACTATTTGCGGTCAATGTTTTTTTTTAAATAATTTTAATGTTCTGTGTATGAAAAATTGGATTACTTTTTGTGAAGATTCTTCTAATAAAGTTATATGCTGTGTTTTTTTAATCATATTTTGGGGGTGTCTAGAAAATTAATTTATTAGACGTCCAGAAGCCGTTGGTTTTTGATACCAGTTGAATCTTATTTTGTTGTCATATCGTATTAATTTCGTGTCCAGATATGCTAATTCGTTGTTGTTTTCCTCTTCTTTCGTGAATTTAAGGCTACTTTGGTACATATTTCGTTTTTCGAGCATTTGGTCAACTTGGTTCTTCTTTATGATCGTAAAGATATCGTCTACATATTTGGTCACACACTTAGGGTTAATCTCCATCTGTTTTTGCTTCTGAATCCGCAATTTCGTTAAAATATATGTTGGAGTGACTAGGGATGTGGTGAATTTGACAGATTTGAATTTGAGACTTTTCGATTTTATTGATAGTTTGGATGGTTAAGTAGTTTGTTTTGTCTTTTTTCATCAGATTTTGTGCTCCACTCTTGCTATCTGTTAAGATGGCTATTTTTGTTAGCTTTTTGGATATCGCGTAATCAATGGTTTTGTCGATTGCGATTAATTCCGCTGTCATTGAGGATATTTGAGCGTTGATGTAGAAACTTTTCCTTGTGTTTGCGTTCGTATGGATAAATGCTGATCCAGCGTTGTCATTTTTGACTGAGCCGTCCGTGTAGAAAATATTGAATTTTTGGTCCTCCAGTTGTCTTGTTTTTTCTATCAAAAGTGCTTTGATTGTGCTTTGATTTTGTTCTTCTTTTTTTGTTTTCATTTGTTTGAAAAAATTTAGGTCGAAAAGCATTTTGTTGTTATTAGATTTTAGTTTTTGTATCCTGCCTATTGTCATCCATATGTCTCTGTATTCCATGAATATATTGCTGTGGCTTGTGTTGAGGTCCGGTGTGGTAATAATCGGTATGATAATTGGGAGGTTATACGCGAAAGCTTTTATTAATTCTTTTGCTGTGTTTAGTTTGATTCGGTATTTTATCGGTAGTTCTGCTGCCATATGGTATAGGATTTGTGTAGGTGTGGATTTTATGAGTCCTAGACATCTTTTGATGTTTGCTGAAATGGATGACTGTAGTTTTAAGGTGTTGGTTTTGTTTAGATTACAGAGGGTAGAGGTGGCGTATTCCAATTTCGGTCTTATGATTGCTTTGTAGATGTGCAGTGCCTTTTCTGGGTGTATGCCGTATTTGCATCCATTAATAATGTTCGTAAATTTAGTTGTGTCGTTGGTTTTTTGGATTATTTCCTTAATGTGCTCTGAGGTGGAGTTGTTGGCGGCTATGGTTCTTCCTAGGAATTTTATCTTGGGTACTTGATTTAGTATTCGGTTGTGTAATGTGATTTCTATTTGTTGTTTTTTCTTATTAAAGTGTATTATGTTGGTTTTTTGTGGGTTGATGTTGAGGTTGAGTTGTGATCCTATGTTTGCGAATTGGTTTATTTTGTCTTTTAAGATGTTTGTGGCTATTTCCAGTTTTGAATGGTATGTGAGGATGAAGAAGTCGTCTGCGAATTGGAAGAGTTTACAGTTTTGGTTATTGATATGGTGCAAAGGTGTTGAGTAAATGTTGAACAGTATGGGGCTTAGTGAGCTGCCTTGGGCAAGGCCATTGGATGTTTGTGTTTGTTGGTTGGTACATGTAAGCGTTCTTCTGCTAAGGAAGTTATAGATCCAGTCGCAGAGATCTTTGTGAATTTTTCTGCGGTTCATTATTTGGTACAGTTTTTCGATTGTTACCATATCGAAGGCTTTGCTGATGTCGATGCACGCTCCCATTACTTGGTACTTTTTTTGAGGCTGGCTGTAGTATGTAATAGGTCGTTTATACACATTGCTGTCGAGTGGTTTTTGCGAAAGCCATATGAGCGATCTGGTAAGGGATTTTGATTTTCTATATGTGTCATCAGATCTTCTTTGATCATGATTTCCATTAGTTTCAGTAATGTGTTCAGTAGGCTGATTGGTCTATAGTTGTCAATATCGCTCAGGTCGGTGTTTTTCTTTGGGATTGGTACGACTTTAATTTTTCTCCATTCTTCTGGAATATGTCTCGTAGTCCATGTGTTTTGTAGGGCTTCATAGATCGCTTGGAATCCTGTTTCGTTTAGTGTTTGTATCATGCTGTATGTGATTCCATCCAATCCTGGGGCTGAGTTTGGGTTTTTTTTTTGTTAATTGCATCTATGAAGTCCGTTAAGCTCATTTTTAGTCGTTGTGGTTGTTTTTACTTGGGTGCTTATTGTTATTGAAGGTGGTTCCGGTGTAGTTTTGGTGCTAGAATTATTTGTTAGGTTATGTAGAAAATTTTTTATTTGTGGTATTGTGACGCTGTTTCCTGTTTTTTTCTCTTGTTTGTATTTTTTCAATTTTTTAATGGTGTCCCAAATCTCTTTTTACTTGTTGAAAGTTTTCCTTTTTTTGTTTGAAGATATGTTTGCTCAGGTTTTTTTCCGCTGTAATCCAATTTTTGCTGTTTTCAAAGGATTTGTTACTTAAGAACTTTTGTCTTGTTGCGTTTCTTAATCTCAGTAATTTGTTGGTTTCCGTTGTCCACCATCTCTTTGGTTTGTAATTGTTCTTCTCCGATAGCGATATCGTGTTGTCTTTAATGGCTCCTTTTATGCTGTTTTGTATTGAAACGATATCCCCCTTAAGGTCGAGTAGTTTTAGATCTTCTTGGACTTTGCATATGATAATCTTACTTCTTTTTTTATTAGTGTGATGGTGTTGGTTCAGTGTAATGAGGATCGGTTTGTGATTGCTATGAGTGATTCTGTTTTTCAGGCATTCCCACTTCATATTCTGGAGGTTCTTGTTATACCATGTGACGTCTATCGCTGAGTTTGTGTTGTTGCTGGTGTAAAATGTTGCTGTTCCGTCGTTTAGTGGGTAGAATTTGTAAGTGTTGATAATTGTTTCAAGAATTCTTCCTTTGGTGTCTGTCCTAGTTGCTCCCCACATCGTTGATTTAGCGTTAAAGTCGCCTCCTACGATGGTTGGGAGATGCATGGCGTTGGCTAGCAGGAAAAGTTTTTCGATTTCGTTGTTGAAGGTAGTTATTTCTGTGTTTGGGGGAAAATAAGCGCTGATAATATTCATGTTGTTATGTAAATTTAGGGTTTGGATTCCTACTGTTTCCGCTGACGGGGGCAGTTTTAAGATTGCGAATTGTATGTTTTTTTTAATGTAAATTCCAACTCCTCCGTAGCCGTAATTTCGACCCCCGTGGATGAAGTTATAGTTTAGCATACTTGTGCAGGCGTTGTTTTTAAGCCAAGTCTCGCTTAGTATGGCTATTGAGATTTCTTTGTTTTCTAGGAAGTGTTCTAGAAGATCTTTGTTATTTCTGTGTTTTAGGCTTTGTATGTTATATTGTAATATCTTCATGTGAATGTGCTGCAATTTCTTGGTGGTCTGATACAATTAATGCTGTGTTTAGTTTTCCCTTGATAAGTTGTACAAATTTTCTGGTCTGGTCTTTCATCTTGTCATTGCTCCAATCTGTGAGGAATTTTGTTTGTCTGTTGCGCATTCTTCTGTTATTTGTTTGATAATCGGTTGTTTAGTTAATTGTCTGTTGGGTTGTATATAGCTTTCTTTGATTATTTCGTTTCTTTGTTGGAAAGCGATTTCTGCTTTTGTAAGGTTTTTTAGGGATATTTATTTTGTCAGACTTAGTTATGTAGGATTTTACTGCGTTCGCGTAAGATAGGGTGTTATGTACTGCCTGAGCTGTTGTCTGGTGGTTGTTTACGTGTTTGGGTTTTTCGTGTTTGCTTTGTATTTCAGGGTAATATGTTGTGTATTCTGATTCGTCTAATAGTGCGAATCTATTAAAAAGGTGTGGGAACGTAGTTTTAACTTCACCTTTGGTGAGGTTTTCTATGGTCATCACTTTTCTTATGGTGTATTCTTTTGTTCTAGCGGGACAGTTTCTGTCTGTAGGCGGGTGCGCACCCCGGCAGTTTGTACAAGATAGTTGTAGGCAATTTTCTTCTTCTTCGTGATTGTTGTAGCTTGTTTTGCAGACTCTGGCCTTGCTTTTGCAATGAAGTGCAAAATGGCCGAATCTGAAACAGCTATAGCACTGACTAAAGTGTATATAGTGTGTTACCGGTATTAAAGTACATGCGAATGCAATTTCTTTTGGGATTTCGCTGCCGTAAAATTGGATTTTGACTCT
>CM035806.1:130402861-130465361 GCA_020466095.1 Chlorops oryzae
TTCGCGAATTTTGTGGTTCTAAGTCTATGAACAGGTCTGGTTTGCCATCGATTTTTATTTGTTCTTGATTTTTTTTTTTCGTGTGCCCAAATACTTTTGAGGTAATACGGAAATATTTTTTTTTTTTTTTTGTTATTGTTCGGTACTGAAAAATGGTCGATTAACGGGTTATTTATTTTTTTTTTTTACAAAAAGACCAAAAGAAAAATGTTTTTATTTTCTTCATTTTCAATGCTCTTTCGCTCGAGTTCGTTGACTCTTTTATACTCAGTGTGTAGGTGTGAAAGCAATGATTATCAGTTGCGGAAGGTCTTTGCGCATGCGCAACATGACCGATAAGCGTGAAGTTAAAAAAAAAATTATTTAAAAAGAAATTGAAAGCATTTTTTCTAGGCTTTTGCCTTAAGAACTAAAAAAGAAGAAACTTAATTAATAAAACAAATACAGTTGTTATACTTTCGGCCCAGTTGGAAAAATTTCCATCGATGAGAGCTATCAGCTTAATTACCTTGGTCGTATCATCGATGATGCCTATCGTATAAACATAAATACAAAGGAAGAAGTTATACGAAAGAACAGAACCTCGGAATTGCTCAACACAGTTCAATGCCGTTTCTATCTGTTGCTTTAACATAATTATTCCATTTGGGGCATTTGGTATTGAATGTTTTCATTTTTTGTTGTGTTTTACATATATGTCTATGTATATATAATTGTCAAAAGCATCCCAGCAGCGGAAATGCGATTAATTAACTCAAAAGCGAGTACTCTTGAAATACTACGTACGGGAGTACTCACAATAAAACATATTCACATATGAATAGCGAGTACCCTCACTAAAGTTTACTCTCCTTGAGATCGAAGGTGGATGAGTTCGTTCATTAATTAACGTTTGCTGCTTAAGACTCTCGCTCAGCAACCGCGTGGGTCTGGGTTCGATCCCTGGCTCGGGTGAGAAGATTTTTTTTCAAGGTTTTTTATTATCATATTTTCATTTATTTTTTTAAAAGTTAATTTTGAAAAAAAAAAAAAATTTCATAAATTGTAAGTATATTTTTTTATACTTACTTATTTTAATTTTTTAATACTTATTTATTTTTCAATTGAAAAATTTTTGTTGTGATAAATCCTATAGGCGCGTTTCACAAAAATTTGACCAACAAAAAACTCCAGTTAGCGTTTTGACGAGCACCAGTCGCGTACCGAGACATTTCGGCGCCCGGGGCCCCAGGCCCGATGGGGACACAATGCATGCACAATGCCGTCCCCTCCAACCGGCCACTACTGACGAGCACAGCAAATCAGTGGCGTAGCGAGCCCAACTGGCGCCCGGTGCATAATAGATTTTCGGCGCCCCTTCCCTCCACCCCCCAACTTTAGTAGGATAAGGTCGTTATAAACAATGCACAAACAACAATATTGAAAATATTATAGATACATAAATTTTATGATTTTTTAAGGAACACTTTTATTAGTCCAAATTGATTTAAATCAAAACAAAAGAATTCTTAAGGCATATTTAGAGAGACCGCTTCAAGTGAGCAGTTCATTTCTGTTGCTTTTTCTTTCTTCGGATTTTCCCGAATCATCGTATTGGCATAGCCCGCCCGGTGTTCCTTCACCGCGATGTGAATGCGGACCAGTGATGCCAGATTGTGGGTTTTTCCCCATATTGTGGGTTTTTTCACTCAAATATCGTGACATGGGGAAAAGTATGGGTAATTTTATATCGAAATTTAGGCACTACATTTAAGGTATATTTACTACTTATGAGAATGAAAATCGTGTTTTCCCTCTTCCAGTACCATGCATGACTCTTTTTGCTGTATCTATTCGCGTGTTCCCTAAGTGTTGTAAAGAAACTTGGTTTTTTTTTTTAAGTTATGAATAAGACTGCAATTTTAAGTTACTTTTATTTTTCGTTATTTTCTTGATACTTTTATTAAAATATTAAAATATTGTGTTTAAATCCAATGTTCAATTTTGAAATCGGTACGCCCATATTTTCAAAAAATCATTCTGGGTTTTTTCGTGGGTTTTTAGTTTTTGAAAATGGGGAAAAGTGGGTTTTTTTCCAATATATGAGGGTTTTTTTATCGATAAAATCTGGCATCACTGATGCGGACTGAAAATCTATGTTTGTGCGTACATGGCTTGTACCGTGTGTGTCGGAGGATTTATCGATAAATTTTATGGATTTGTGCAAATGCTTGTATACTGTATTTGAGCCTTTACTCCTCGTAACACAAAGACATCGATGTCCGGGTTTAGATTGGGAAACAATGTTTCGGAAACATTTTTCAAAACTAGCTTCTTTACATGGGAAAGAATGAGAGATCAAAATAATTGTTTCCGCAACATTTTTTCCCAATCTAAGCCCGGACATCGATTATTTTGTGTTAAGGTGTTAATGTGTTAAGGTGTTGTTTAACAATAAACAAATCCGAAAAAGAAATGGTAAATTTTTCATTTTTTCTTTAGGATCATTTGGCGCCCCCCTACGAGTAGCGCCCGGTGCATGATAGACCCCCACTCCCCCCCTCGCTACGCCACTGCAGCAAATTTGCATATTTAGCGTAATGGTTAAGACACCAACCTTGAGATCAGCGGCTCGAGGTTCAACCGAGGCGAGAAAATTAAAAAAGAAATAAGAAAAGTAAAAGTTTTTAAATAAAGAAAATAGCGAACAAAAAAGAAAATAAAAAACAATAAAAAAATTTTTTTTTCATAAAAAGCACAAATACTCCTTTTGGGAGTACTCTTGAAGTGCTCGCTTTTGTACCGAAATAGCGAGTAGTTATTTTCCAATGCCAGCATAATGTTAAAAATGACAGTTCAAAGCATTGGTTGCCAAATTAAGTAGGACTCGTACTCCTTTTGGGATTACTCTAAGATTTCACTTGGAGTACTCGCTTTCGCTGCTGGGATGTTAAAGAAAATAATTTTTAAAATAGCGTTTTAAAATGGACTTAGTTTTCCTGTGTCATCAAATTCTAAGAAGAAAAAAAAAATTGCTTACAAAAGTTTGTCCAGAAATTTGAATATTTTCTAAATAAAATAAATTTTGTTTTCAATTTATGCGAACGTTAAGAGCATTATGAGCGAGTAGTACTGTTGATTTTGGGAGTACTCGAAGAGTAGTTCTGCTCTAGTTCAATTTCCTGCAGGGTTTATATACCTACATTCATATGCATGCACATGTACAGGCAACGACCCAGCAGCGAAAGTTGGATTGCGTGAGAGAATCATCATTTCTAGAATCGACTACCAAGTAATGCAATCGCTTTACCAGCTACATGAAACGCTTCTTAAATATCATCAGTCATAAAACATCGAATATTGAATTGATTCAGAACGTAAAAAAAAAAATTCGATAGAAGAATTAATTGATTGATGTTAAATATGTAAAGGAAATTCCAGAAATGATGATTCTCTCATGCAATCCAACTTTCGCTGCTGGAAACTAATTCGGTATTCGATGTCTAAGAACTGATGATATTTAAGAAGCGTTTAATGTAGTTGGTAAAGCGATTGCATTACTTGTAAGTCGAATCTAGAAATGATGATTCTCTCACGCAATCCAACTTTCGCTGCTGGGTAGTTCGATTCTCTCATACGTTGATATAACAAATCTGGCACTAGCGAATGAGACCTCTCGTTGGCGTAGAGGGTAGCGTGGCCGCTTAACAATCTGAAGTGCCCAGGTTCGAGCCCCGTTATTGTGGAAAAATTAGGACAGAAAGGTGCAAGTACAATTTAAGGAAAATTTGGTTCAACTCGGAGAGGAGAAAAACAATCATAAAGTAAGGGGCTATTTCCACTACACCGCATTTAGCATTTGCATCTTTAAAGATGCTAGACCCGTTTCCACTGCGTTTCGCATTTAGCATTTTGTGAAAATTTGAATTTTTGTTCGGAAAAATATTTGAATTCTTTGAAGAAGGCTTTGAAATGTTAAAAACTTGAAGAAAATGTCAATGAAAACTAGACGGTTTTTAGCATTTTTATCGCATTTTCTCAAGATGCTGAAAAATGCTGTTTTAAGAACAACAACAATTGCATGTAATTCAAAGCCGCAATTTTGAGCATTTTTTAAAAATGCTGAAAAATGCTAAATGCGTCTGTAGTGGAAACAGCCCCTAAGATTCTATCCTGTCAAAGTTTGTCATGTTATATACGTGCCGTTTACAAAATTGCTATGAGTTCCACTGGAACAATTCTCTTTTCTTTTTTCAACTTTTTTACTTTATCGCATGAAAAGTTTGGTTGAAACTTTTTATTCCTCTAAGCTTTTCAAATATTATTTATATGTTATATTATCTACTGATTAACAAAAAAAAAAACAAAAAAAAAACAAAACAAAAAAACAAAAAAACCACAACAAAAATCCATCGCTCGCCGGCAGTGGGGTTTGAACTCGCAGACATCGGAATGTGAGGCAGCTCTCTAAATTTTGCTTTTTATTACCAGGAATCATCCATAGGCTGCATTACCATTTACAACTTTGTGCATTACCAAGAGCGAATTATTGTGCTTGAAGTAATGCGGTATATCTGTTGTTTTTTGTTCAATGACTGCGTTGATTACAGGTAATGCAGCAGGAGCCCTTGCCACCAATGTCATTCAATGTTAAATGTAATGCATGTTTTTTTAACAAAGGAATCGAGAGAGTCATCGATCGGCATTATTCGGCATGGATGAAACATCGATGCTGGATGCATTCCATTCGCTACTGGGGAATATACGACTTCCTTTTCAACCCAAATAAAAATTGACATCGATCAAATTGAAGCACGCAATGCGAAGACAATTTGAGAAATATTTTTGCCTTTCCCACTTGAGAATCTATTTTCGAGTTGCTTTTCAAGCGTTTGTCAACAATGCCAACTTTGTTAATGTAAAGAGCCATCAATTGCCTCGAGTTGTAAGCCATCAAACCTTGGTGGACACGCACCGCGGACTACCGATGAGCAATTTTATATACATAGTTTTCTTTCTTGTAATTCGTTTTTTTTTTTCTCACTCCTTACAAACAAAATGCTTCTTAGCGAAGAACTTTCAGTAGGTATATTTCTAGTAGGGGTGAAAACGAGATACATACATTTGTTGCATTTTGTCTAGCAGCCAAATACTCAATTTCAAATAGTGAAAAACAAATTTTTGCGAAATTCGCGAATTGTGGTCATGGTCAAATTTTAACCGTTAGAGGACATTTTGTCTAGCTGCGAAAACCTCAATTCAAAATAGTGAAAAACAAATTTTTGCGAATTTCGCGAATTGTGGTCATGGTCAAAACTTAACCATAAGTGACGACTTTATTTGGCGGCTAAATACACAATAGGGTGGGTCGTTCTTATATGAAAAAAAAACTTGTATGATCGCGTTGGAATAGTAAAATTATTTTTCCTTATGTATAAAAAACAATTTTGTGTAAAAAAAAATTCAAAATAAGCTGCATCTTCATACCGCGCAAGCGGATTGAAAGTTGAAAAAAAAATTTATATGAGATTTTTCCGACTTCAATGATAAAATTTAGAATTTCTCAGCTTTAATCTCATTTTTTAAATACATTATGTTCAGGTATGGGCACTACCACAATGGTAGCGCGGGCGCAAATTAGTGTGCGTATTTATTTTCGTTCGAAATCTTCCGCAATGCGACGCAGGTCTTGCCAGTTCAACGTTTTCAGTCGAACTGAAATAATTTTCGTTTCTCTGCTTGCTCTCGCATTATTGTGTACGTACACAAAAATGAGAGAGCGCAGAACTTGGAGCGGAACTTTGCCCATACCCGATTATGTTCCCAGATATTTTTGGTCATAAAACTATCTTTCAAAGGAAAGCAACGAAACTACGATCGACCAAAATTTTACGGAGATATGGTCGAAGAAACTCAGACCTGAGGAAATTGCTCCAAGACATGCCAAAAATGTGTTCGAACCTATCAATTTTATAACCATTTGGAAGAAGGCATATTGCCATTTCAAAAAAATCTTCTTTGAAGAAAATCGGTTATTTCATAAGGTTGTTATAACAATTTATATATTTATCTATTTATCGGTTTCATTTCAGAACGTGCCCTGAAAAAAAAAGTCCATGAAAGTTTAAAAATCCTTCTACTTGAGCTCGAACAGGAAAAAAACAACGCTCAATTACGATTATAGATATTTTAAATCGGTTCACAGAAACCAAAGTTACACGGCTTTGAAATTGGACAATTTATTATTTTTTAAATACTGTGTTAGTTAAAAAAAAAAATGCCGAAAAGTATACTACATTTTTTTTTTGATTCGATAATGAGGTCATGTTTGGATGTTCATGGCTTAGGAGTAAATTACGAAAAACTAAAGTGTGACCGACAGACAGACAGACATGGATAGAGCGACTCCTCTCGTCACCCTGATCAAGAAAATATATATATGTCTATATCTATCGCGACTCCTTTGGTCTGTTACATACTCCGTGCCAAACTTAATATACCCTTTCCTTCGGAAAAGGTATAATAAATAGCCAAGATGCATAAAAATAGCCAAATAATAGATTTATTTTTGTAGATAAACTAAAACAACTTTTTTTTATTATTTTCATATTAATATACAAAATAAAACAAACTGGGTTATTAAGATAGTTGCAATCAAACTGACCACCGCAAAAAACGGAGTAGTGTTCGAACGAGCTTCGAGCATTCACAGCAGCGTTGCCGCGACCAAAAATTTGTAATAGCCAAAAATAGGAAAAAAAATAGCCAAGATGCATAAAGAATAGCCAAATATAAGTTCTATTTTTGTAGAGAAACTAAAACAACTTTTCTTTATTTTTTTTCATATTAATATACAAAATAAAACAAAACATAATTCTTCCAAAATAACTTAAAAAACGAATAACAAAAAGTATTCACATTGCGGACGGTTCTTCTTAAGGCCTGACAATTGATAATATAAAAAAAAACCATTTAAGAATCTTTTTACTTTGGTAGAAGTTCTTTTGCTAGCATTATATTATCGACGGTTTCCATATTTACCATATTTTTATTTTTGGTTTTAATGAGCGATAGTTGAAAAAATTGCCTTTCTGCTGCAGCAGAGCTATGAGGCAAGCATAATATAATATATCGAAAACAAAATCTGACAATTCTTTATATGTAGGCATATTCTCCTATTTGAATTTTGGAAAAATGTTCAAAGGGAAATTGTGAAACTGTGCTACCACTACAATAAATAGCCAAATAAAATATAAAATCGTCAAATAGCCAAAAGAATTTTTTGAAATCAAAAATAGCAAACTTTGGCTAATAATAGCCAGAGCGGCAACGCTGCACGCACGCGCGAAAATTCAAAAAGCACGGCACGCACGAAAAAAGCACGAAATAAAACAGAAAAAATTGATGTGTGAACTTTTGCATGTTTTTATTAGTGCACCTTAATATTGCCCCTCTGTTCTAAAACCCTTTTCTTCTGGGTTTTGGTAAAAACTTTTCAGCTTTGAGGCGGCAAAACAGAATCAAGGAGTGTTCGGATGCAGTTGATGTATTGAAATAATGGTTAATTTATCGATTTTGTATATTAAAATCAAAAAATTTTTAAAACATTTTTTTTTATTACCGGCTTGGGAGCTATGGGCCGGAAGAGTTAGAAAAGGTGACAATTTTTGAGATTTTTGCAATTTGCAGCTTCTCGATTGAGGTTTTTCGATTGGTTATAACTAAATTTATTTTGTTTGAGTCTAGTACTACAACTTTTTCATAGAAAGAAAAGCGAAATATTACTTAGTTTACGAGATAAAGTCAAAAGTTAGTGCGCAACTTAGTTTTCAGCCAAATTTTTTTAGATCGCTGAAAAAAAAAAACCTCGAACCAATCCGACTAAACCAAGTATGAGGCGTTGTTATACTCGTGGAGGATTATCAGAAACTGCAGTCCTTCGAAACATTTTATGTGTTTCCCAGTGTAATCGATTACTGAAATAATCGAAAATTTCAGTAATAGATAATTTCAATGATCGATAATTTCAATAATAAGTGTCAGTAAGTGCCAATAGTCGATAATTGTAATAATCGACAACTTAAATAATCGATAATTTCATTAATCTACTGTTTCAAAAATCTATAATATTAATAATCGATAATTTCAAGAATCGATAATTTCGATAATCGAAAGCGGAAATTTTATAGGCATCTGTCCATAAAAAAAATCCCTCTGTCACCTCCAGCACTACCTTTCCAAAGCTAAAGTAAATGTCAATGAATGAAAACTATCGATAGTCTTACACTCGACTCGATTTTTCGTATTTTCGAAAAAGAGGGGGGTACTGGAGAATCCTCGAGAGTACTTCTTAAGAAAACCAGGCTGGCAAATATGCTTCTTGGAGATAATGGCTATTGTATAGAGCCATCTCTTTTAACACATTCCAAAGGATCATCCCATATTTAAGAAAAAACAATCGGAACAATCTTTTTAATAAGTATATCATGCACTAAAGGGATAATAAAACCATAATCTCTCTGCATAACAAAAAGACAAGAAAAAATCGATAGCAATCAAACGCTCGATTTATGTTAAGTCCGGCAATAAGAACGAGAAACTGATTTCTGTGACACGTAATAACGGTAATACGAGTAAATCATTTTCGAAAATGAAACCGGTAAATAAATCGACAATCGATTTCCAAGACACCTAGAAGACACCCCCGCGTATTAAGGCCTTTGATAAAAATTCCACAAATTATAAAAGCGGACATGGCAAAAGTATGAATTTCGTTAAGTAACTGAACGAAAATGGGCTCAAGTGGCTCCTTACGGTCTTGGAAATATTCAAAATACTTTGTCTTGAACGTCGTGATTTCGGGGGCCCTGTTCTAAAAACAAATATTCCATCATAAATAGCTAAACGTTTATCTGTGTCGGGTATCCTATTTTCGGGCTAGCCTGACTATAGCTCCCTTATCTGCCTTTTCTAAGTAGGTATGTAACATACATTAGGGTGTCCCATAAAAAAAAAACCATAGTATGGTAAAATATTTTTGACAGTTTTTTCCCATTTCTTGTAAAAGGTTTAGAGTTCGCTCAAACGTATACAAACAAAAAATGCATGAAAGGGTTAAATAAAAGGATAATAGCACGGCCTCTATTTGATCGGAAAAATTCAAATAAATGCCTATGAAAAATATTATATTTAAGATTGAGATTGGGTATCATGTTAGCACTGAAAACTAAATATAAAACCCTGGAAGTATGCAACGTATTTTTGAAATATTTTTGAGGACATAATCGGACATAGCTCTAAACCCAGCAAACATTTAGCCTATGCTTTAGCGAACGTTCGCCAAGAATATGTTTACGCGACCTTTTCTAGAAGAACAAAAGGCGATGTTTTCTCAACTCTACCAACAAAGAATATGTAAAAAAAATATATTGCTTTGACGAACGTTACGCGAGCAATCCGCAATACATTGCGTATTCATCTTCCAGACGAGCATTGCCGAAGTTACTTTTGGAACAGGTTTATACAATGTTTTTTCTAATATATACCTTGTGTTATTGTAGCTTTTGCTTTATTCAATCAAGTAGTTCTTGATTTTGTTATTAGATCAAAAATAAATTTTGATAGTTAGTTCTGTAAGGATTTGGATCGACGAGTGTATACATTCTAAAGGATACAAAGGATAAAGGTGTATGTTTTTCCTCCAAATAGTTAAAGGCACAATTTTTGTTAACCTTTTTAAATATAATTTGAAGTTATATAATTTTTTAAAATACAGGTGCCTGCTTCCAACAATTTTCCACTTCGGATGAAAAAAAATTTTATTCAATTCTGCAGCAACATTTAATACATGCCAAGAGCCGCATTAAAAAGCGAGATCCTAAACAAAAAACAATCAGGCGCGGATCCATGGGGTCGGGAAAGGGGAAATATCCCCCCCAAAGGAAAACGAATTCGAAAATTTGTTTATACAAATATAAATATATATATATATAAATATAAAGAATAAAATAATTAAAATTTTTGGCCAATCAGTAATTAGTCCCTATAATATTGCTGAAAATATTCTTACTGCCGATCCCTGCATATAGGTAGGTAGGTAGGTTGAAGTGGCTGCCACTTAGGCCGTTAATCGGCCCATTGTGATACCACGGGGGTGTTTTTTTTTGTGTGTTGTGTGAATTTTGCGAATGCGAATTTTGAAAAACCAGTGCCTGGCTTGGAACATTACACTCCGTTTCGCCTTTGCCGGGAATCGAACCTCGGACCCTGGGATCAAGAGCATAGCACGCATCCCCTACGCTATCCCAGAGCCACTCCCTGCATATTATATAAGAAAGATATTAATTTTTTGTTGAATTTGAATTTGTTTCTATGAAAAATAAACTGTCTAAAATTGCTATATTAAATATACGTAACAAAATGTTTGTTTTTTCTTTTTAAATAAAAAATTATTTAAAAAAACTTTTTAATTAAATAAGTTTTTTTTTTATTTGTAGGTTTTTTGTCGTTTTTATTTTCTCAAAATCAATTGCTTATCTTCTAATAAAATATATGTATAGTGCATCCTTTCTACAATACGGATTGAACATTTTAATTTGAAAAAAAAATTTATTTCCCCCCCCCAACGGATGGCTCTGGATCCGCCCCTGAAACAATATAATAAGTTTTTCATTATTAACTGAATTACTATAATTTGTTATGCGTAAAATTATAATAAAATTTAAATAACAAAAAAAAAAATTATATATATAATTGGCCTAGAAGATGTTTCAGCAATATATAAGGAACACATTTGCTGAAACATCGTCTATGGGACTATTCCGCGATGTTTTTAATGTATCGCCAATTGCTCTTCCAAAACAGTGTCGGGCGACCGGACAACTGCCTAACAAGCTTCTCTATTCCGCGATAACAAAGCAACGGTTGCGTGCGAGCTAAACATCGCCGTGGCGAGTCGCGGAACACTGTTCCGCGATAGAAAATGTTTTCTGGGAAACAGAGGTTGTCAGGGTACGATACATACGCATAAGTGTCTATGTGTTGAAAGCTTTAAAAAGCTTACAGTGAAAAAAAACTTGTACGTCAAATTGAAAAACCAACTTTCATTGACATTTTGTGCAAATTTTTCTGACTGAAAAAAATGTACCTAGAGGTAAGTATAAGAAAAGTAATGAAAGGAAATTTAAAAAAAAAAATGAAAATATATAAAACCTTACGCTCGCTTATATGGGGGAGGGGCGGGGTCTTAACAATTTTTACGTAATATTAAGGTGTGTGAAAATATTCTCGTTGTAAAATTTTTTGTTGTTATTTTATCTAATTAAAAGACTGTTCTTTTCTGAACATATCTTTTTTCCACTTTTTCTTTTTGTAATATAATTTAATTTACAGTGCTATTGGCTCCCAACAGTTAAAATTGAAAGTTTTTTTCATTAAATAAATTTACAATTGAACTGTTTTCAGTTTACTAAGCCCAAAGAGCACATTTAAAAAAATAATTTGGGTAATCTTACGTAAGAAGGGGAGGGGAGGAGTTTGAAAATTCTTATTTGTGCTTACATGGGGGGAGGGGGGGTCAAAAATGGTCATAATCGCCCTTACGTAATTAATGGACAGCCCCTATGCTTTTTGCATTTATGTATTTTAATGTATCTTTTATTATATACATTTTTGCACACGCTGCATGTTACCTCTGGAAATTTTTATAAATAAATTGATTTTTATTTCTTATTAATTTTAATCAGTTTTATTTTTCATATTTTCTTATATTAATATTTTCATATTTCTCATATTCCCCTTGCAATATCACGAAATCCATGTTACGCACTGTTACAGCGTGCGAATTATTTTAATTGGTTTAGCAAAGAAAATTTTTTTCCGAAAACTGATTTGCTGAACTAATTTAACCAATTTAAATCGTGTAAAGGGCGTTACAAAATTTTTCCTTAGAAATTTTTAATGTCAGCTTCTATCTGAAATTTCTGTAAATTGACTTCAGATAGAATTTTCATATTTATTAAAATATATATTAAAAATGCAATATACGGACATCGAAATCTGCACTGTCATATTCCCTTGCAATATACGGACATCGAATCTGCACTGTTATATGAAACGAGGGAAGAACGCCCTCTATCCAGCTTTATAAGAAACTTACGTTGCGCAAACCTTATTTTGTGCACAAACCTAACCTCTAAGAGGGTATGGGTCGATTCGACAGTGGCGACTCGCTATGCTCATATTTTAGCGTGTACTAGCACAAAAACAACAAAAATACGAAAAAAAAGAGCGTCAGTTGCACTGCTCTCTCGCATTCTCTCGAAATTAAAAAAAAACAGCTTTCGAACTCACCCAGCCGGGCCTTGTGGTTACTAGGCACTTAGTGTACAGAGTAGTTAATAGGCAAAAATGAAATAGTTGACTGCCTACTACACGATACACTTGGTGCATAGCAAGTATGCAGAACCGAAGAAAGCAACCGAAGCCGAACGGCACGAAGTACACGTTGTAAACAGCAATGTGCTTTAGCAACGAAAACACACGAAGTATGCCCATATACAGCCGCTATCCACTTCGAACCCAGTTATCACACCACCGTACTAGCCTAGGACAGTTTTTAACAAAAGTACATAAGTTTTGTATATCAGCATAGTGTTGTGCACATCATACTTGGTGCTATGGCAGTGATCGGGCACTTCCTGTACACAGTTCCGGCTGGGCACATGTACACGCTGTCGGTGAGAAAGCTAATAAAACATCTTTTGAATGTCGCTTATGGACGTTTAATGGGCCTGACAACCTCTGATCTAAAAGTCCGACAGCAAAATTTTTACTTATTTTTTCAAAATATAATACAATGGATTTCGTGTTCTTTAAAGCTGCATCATTACTTTCAACCATTTTCATAAAAATTTGGAAATTATGAAGCACTCTTATTTTATGGCACCCAGTTTTATTGGAAAAAAGTGCAATTGATGACGCTTAGTGGCCTAAAATAAAGGTACATTTTGCAGTTCATGTATATGGAAATAAGGTTTGAATGCTTTTCTACGATAAGTGCCTAAGAATGTTGAAAGACATTGCATATATACAAGCTATCACCCAAAACTGAGGAAAACAGGGCCGGTTTTTGAAAAACCGCGTTGAGCGACCTTTAAACCTTTTACAAAAAATCTGAAAAAATTCCCAAAAATATTTAAGCATATAAGCTTTCTAAAAACTTACGTTCTTCTATGAAATTCGAAAAAAAAATTTTTTTGCGACACCCTAATGTACATATGTACATATTGTGTGTATGTACTTATGAATTTTTGTTCATTTTCTTCGCAGGCTATGGTCATATATCACCTCGAACGGATTGGGGAAAGGTCACGACCATATTCTATGCGATCGTCGGAATTCCGTTAATGCTGCTGTGCCTTTCGAACATCGGCGATATAATGGCAACGTCATTCAGGTTGGCTGATTCTTCCATCCGATGCGTTCATATATCTGATGTAGCCCTTTTTTTTGAAATTTCAGATTCGTCTATTGGCGCGTCTGCTGCTACATTTGCACACGATCTTCGCACCGCAATTCGAAACGAACTCGTTCTCGTCAACGATCAGTGCGTTCGCACCGGTACACTAGCCGATCGCAACCGCCTCCAAGTTTCCGACGTTCCATGAAATTGACACAGCGCTCCGCCAATGATTCCGGAGTTGGAACGTCGCTAGGTGGCATGGCGCATGCTTACTCCGATCCGGAACTGCGGACGGTCGGACGAAACGGTTACGATTACGATTATCGCGGGAGCAGTAGACGACGCCATCCCCACAAAGCCAGTTTGCGTCAATCGGCGCCGATGCATATGACAGTACCATACTACAATAATGATCCTTATAACGATGAAAATTCTGGACACCGCAATTCTGGACGTTATAGCGGACGTCAACGGAATCGTTTTCGCATGCAAGAGCGTCATACGATTGAACGCGAAAGAAACTTGGGTCGATCGAAGCCGTACATAGACTCAATTGAGGAGTTAAATGGGTCACCACCTCCCAGAGCAGGAGGTCGAGAATCATCAGCAGCGGCTGGACCACCGATTGCAAAGCGTAGCTTCAGTTTCCGCTCAACACGCGGCCGTCGTGAGGAAACCATACGTGAAGGACCAGAAGCACGGGAATTACATGAACTGAATCCGGTTCGAATGCAGTCGCCATCATTGGCACAACCACCGCGCGGACGGTCCGTTCCACACAATATAGCTGGTCGTGGCATGGGTCGTGCCAAATCGGTTGACCCGCGTGCCGCACGATACGAGGATCTCGATGATGACGTAATACGAAGAACGCCAATCATACCAAACCGATACGCCCTAGAGGAATTTGACGAGAGACAGAATCGCCGAGATACGAAGAATGCAAAGCTTCGAAGTCAGTCCATGCCGCGTTCAGCGCAACAGCGCCGCAGCGGTTACAATTCTCGAATAGCCGATCACGAGCGTGAAGCATCGCCGCAAGATCATCGCCACAACGGCCGCGGACAGTCCCAGCAGCGAGATCAACGAGATCAGCACGGTGATCGCGCTCATCGAGAACAGAGACATCTTAGAACACGCTCAAGCCAGCAACCTCCAGCCCGTCCCAGTGTCCATAGGCAACAGTCACGCTATGGCAATCGTTTGGAACTGCCGCAACTAACGTCATCGAATAAAAGGTCAATGCGACGTAGCCGTTCGCGTTCCCATTCGCCTTGTCCGGATGAGTATGCCATGGACAATATGAGGCGTGGACGCTCTCCACGTCGTGGCAATCGCGAGAGCTCCTACGATGACCGTTATATGGACGACTACGACGTCGAAGCTGGCTATGACGATTATACTGCACAGGAAATGCATCACCGTGAAAGAAAAGCATCTTCGCCGTGAACTGGGCGGTAAGAATTCATTTGAATTCAAACGAAAATAAAAATAAAATTTTGAAATTCCCTTAGAGAAATTACCGCCATCACCGCGCATAATGTCGCCAATGGGATTCGCCGTTAAACGTCAGATTCGCCGCAGACCAAGTTATGACAACGATGAGGAATCAATTGACGAATGGATTGACTATTATGGTGACATTTTGCCAAAGAACAGACCTGTACCAATATGGCTATGCGTATTCTTGGTCATCAGCTACATACTTGGAGGAGCAGCGCTATTCGCGCATTGGGAGAAATGGTCTTTTTTTAGACTCGGCCTATTTCTGTTTCATTACGCTGACGACAATCGGTAACATTCATAGCTTAGAAAACACCTTTTCTTTTCTCAAGTCACATTTGAATTCCTCGCAGAATGTAATTAATTAGTTCATAAATTTTAATTCATTTACACCATGTTCGTTTCAGGCTTCGGGGATTTTGTACCAGCAAAAGGTGTTCAGGATGAATCGGAGCCGTCGATTGCCTATTGCTCGTTGTATCTTCTCTTCGGGATATCTTACTTGCCATGAGTTTCAATTTAGTCCAAGAGGAATTCAAGCAAATGTTAAAGAGGTCGCCAGACGATTGGGCATTCTCAAGGACGACGAGGAGGAAGAAGATTAGACATTACTAATGCGTATCAAATGACCAACCATGGCCACAAATGGAGCTGTTCTAGAGCCTTCGATGGCACCGCATCGAATGGTCTAGGGATATTTAGTACTACTGGCTATTCAGTCTGTCAATGTTCCCTGTATCAGGCCGATTTTACAAATTATCTTTTATTAGATACTAATGGCCTTATTCATAGAAATAAAACGTTCTTTAAACCTTTTTTACGGTGACTTTACTGTCAAAAATATATGAAATTAAAATGCTTTTTAGCTAAAATCCATTTTAGCATTTCTATGAATAAGGCAGTAACATTATAATAAATAATATATATAATACAGTTTTTTGTCCAAGGCACGGGGAGATTAAATTTTTTTACCTCTACGAATTGCTTTTTGATCTCTCGTTTGTGGTTTGTTTTTTCGTCTCAAATAAAAACATGTAAGATTTTTTCTAAATAAGATCGCATTGGTTTTATAGAAAGCGGGTTTTTTTTTTATTATTTCCTGAACGCCTTTTCAACGTAAGGCTGGAAACAGTCCCCACGTTTCGTATCGTGTCGTAGCGTGACGAGTCAGCTGATTCAAGAGTTTAAGATTTTATGAAGCTATTTTTTTTTAGAACACGAGGTCACACCAACACAATCGAGGAAATCATTTTTCCGGAGTAATTTGGCGAAATTTGTGTTTTTGCGAGAACGCAGACCCAGAAATTGGAATTTTTTAAGGTTGCTGCAGAGGTCTACCCGCCCGTGAGGGAGCAGCACCACGACATAGAAATCGGTCCTTTTGAGGAGCACCAAGGGAATACCAAAGAGTACAAAATCCAAAGCATAGGAAATAACGCGATTTTTGAGGGGAATTTTTAATTTGCTCCAAAATTGCGATCATTGATGGTCCCAGACGCGATATAGTGGGTACGAACGTCATATAATGGTCACAGACGCGACATATTCTCATAGGGAGAATGAAAAAATGGCCCCAATGAAAAATGGCCCCAAATTCAAAATGAAAAAAGGCCCCAAATTTTGGAGCAATTTTGCATTTTGAAAAATGACCCCAAATCAAAAATGAAATTTGGCCCCAAAATAAAATGAAAAAAGGCCCCAAAATCAAAAAGAGGTGTTTTTAATCTAAATGAAAAATGACCCCAAACTAGAAAATAAAAATGGTCCTATGAAATTTGAAAAACTAGAAATGAAAAATGGCCCCAATTTTGGGGTAATTTTTCATTATGCAAAATGGCCCCACTTTAAAAAATGAAATTTGGCCCCAAAATCAAATGATAAGTCAAGAATATAAAACAGGGCTGGAACGCGAAATGGATTCATAACCAAATAAAAGTGGCCCCGACTTTTGGGGTCGTTTTGCATTATGAATTATAGCCCCAACATGAAATGAAAAACCGCCCCAAGAATCAGGATTCGTTTTTAAATGCAAATGAAAAATGGCCCCAAACTACAACTTGAAATTTTTTAATCGAAAAATGGCCCCCAAAATTGGGGTGATTTTGCATTATGAAAAATCACCCCAATTCAAGAAAGGAAAAAAGGCCCCAAACTTGGGGTAATTTTGCATTATGAAAAAAGACCCCAAATCAGAAAAGGAAAAATGACCCCAAACTTGGGGAAATTTTTGCATTATGAAAAAGACCCTAAATCAAAAAAGGAAAAATGACCTAAATTTGGGGTAATTTTGCATTATGAAAAAAGACCCCAAATCAAAAAAGGAAAAATGGCCCCAAAATTGGGGTATGACTGCTGTTAAAACCAGTAAAAGACATTTTTTACTGACGGAGGTGAAAATTTTTTTTGAAGAAATCGTCAAAAAAAATTTTTCGCCTGCGGCGCAAAAACTTCTAACTCTGTTTATTTCAAATGTATTTACCTCATCCATAAATTTTATATATTATATATTATTAGAACTTGCTTATAACAGCCGCGAGGAACTATTTTAAATGTGGGGTCCATCAGGTATTTTCGGTCTTGTATGTTTTCTTTAATTAGATCGATAGATTTCAAAGATGAAAATATGCAGTACGAGAACTCGTCTTCAATTATACATGCGGTATAAAATGCTCTGGGAATTTGGTCATCTTTCGAAACACCAAAAATTGTCCACACTCACTCTAATTGAAAACGATTCTCTAACCTCTATCGAAGACGTGGGAACATTTTTACGAAAGATTTGCTGACCAAGTAGTTTAATCCTCTTATAATTCTTGGCAACGAAACCTGCTTACTTTCATCTGAAATCTGGAATTTTGACCTTACTGAAATTTGGCCCCAAAATAAAATGAAAAAAGGCCCCAAATTTGGGGGTCATTTTGCGTTATGAAAAAAGACCCCAAATCAAAAAAGGAAAAAAAGGCCCCAAAATTGGGGTAATTTTGCATTATGAAAAAAGACCCCAAATCAAAAATTGAAAAAAGGCCCAAATTTGGGGTCATTTTGCATTATGAAAAAAGACCCCAAATCAAAAAAGGAAAAAAGGCCCCAAAATTGGGGTAATTTTGCATTATGAAAAAAAGACCCCAAATCAAAAAAGGAAAAAAGGCCCTTAATTTGGGGTAATTTTGCATTATGAAAAATAACCCCATTTAGTATAATATTTTGGGGCCTTTTTTCATTTTCAGTTGGCGATAGTTTTGAATTAGGACCATTTTTTTTTTGGAGCCCCAATTTTGTACGAAGGTAAAACGGGCCCGGAAATATATAAAGTTTTGGGGTAATTTTGCATTATGCAAAATTGCCCCAAATCAAAAAAGGAAAAATGGCCCCAAAATTGGGGTAATTTTGCATTATGAAAAAAGACCCCAAATCAAAAAAGGAAAAATGGCCCCAAAATTAGGGTAATTTTGCATTATGAAAAAAGACCCCAAATCAAAAAAGGAAAAAATGGCCCCAAACTCAATGTAATTTTTGAAAAATGCAAAATGACCCCAAACAAAAAGGAAAAAAGACCCCAAAAAAAATGAAAAATCGCCCAAAATTCGTGTTGTTGTTTTCAATATTAAGTTTTGGGGTCATTTTTTCATTTTGAGTTTGGGGCCATTTTGCATTGGGGCCATTTTTCAGGGAGCCATTCTCATCATGTAGGAGTGTAGGTCTAACTCTTCTTCTTCCTAATCCCTGCGATGTGTTAGAGCTACGCTGCTTCGCCATAGGCATAACATATAGCATGTGAAAAAGAATATTTATCTCTACTCTGGTCAAATGAGGTGTTTCTGCATTGCCACTTTTATTTTTAATTTTGGGAGATATTCCAGTGCACTACGTATAAAATATCTACTAAACTAATAACATATCCCAGACGGAAATTATTGCATGCATTAAAAAATAATTAATCCAGAAGAAGTGAAGCATTCATATGTAAAGAGGCCAATTGGTGATTTTTCAAATGATCTTCTAGTGAAAATATCACAGAAGCAAGAGCGCGTTGCTACAGACTCTTCTTCAAATTAAAATTTTCATTTGGAAGAGAGTTGTATACTCATATTTTCAATGAAGATCCTATGAAATTTTCATGACAAGATGCTTTTCAACCTGTGTGCTATAATTCTCAAAAGTGTTATCGTTTTTTTTTTTTGTACTAAGATGTTTTAAGAATTGAAGTAAGGGTTAGTAATGCGAGCAGTCACAGTATGAATTTTCACCACTTCGGAAGTACTGAAGAAGTAGTGAAATTTCCGGCTGGGAAGTGTCACTTGAAAACTGCAATAAAAGCACAGCGGTCAAAATACACGTTATGTTATCGCTGACGTAAGGTATATTTAGTAGCCATCAGTGGTGATGACAAGGCTTATATTTCCCCTTACATTTAACCAGGGAATGAAACCGAAGCGAATAACGGTAAGGGTAACGGTAACAAATTTCCGGCTAGGATGTAGCATTTCTAACGTCAATCTTTTATTGTAGGTGTGTTCTGTTTGTAACACACGAAAATTTTGCAAATCGGGAGAGCGCATTCTCTCGAAACAGTGGGTCGATAATGCTGTTCCACTTGCATTTGTTGAATTCCTGGTTCGTAAATTTGATCTGTGGCCACTAAGTCTGGTTTTTTAGAGAATTCTTTGTTGTTCCTATATATATTTTGTCGCATCGTTTTTCATTATTTCCATTACATTTTAGTCGGTATATAACGTTGTTTCTGTCTAATTTGTCGATTTTGCATTTTGTGCTGCTGAAGAGTTTTCTGACTGTATTGTTCATTTTATAGGCAATATTAATCTTTTTGTCATCATAATATTGTATTTTATCCAATCTCTCTGTTATTTTAGGCACATATGTGACTGAGATGAATGCTCTTCCTTGTTTCGGATTATTATTATTACATTTATTTTCATTTTTCAAAAATTTGTATAGTAGGCTTCGAGTTATGTGTCTGGGGAAACTATTTGCGGTCAATGTTTTTTTTTAATTATTTTAATGTTCTGTGTATGAAAAATTGGATTACTTTTTGTGAAGATTCTTCTAATAAAGTTATATGCTGTGTTTTTAATCATATTTTAGGGGTGTCTAGAAAAGTAATTTATTAGACGTCCAGAAGCCGTTGGTTTTTGATACCAGTTGAATCTTATTTTGTTGTCATATCGTAAATTTCGTGTCCAGAATATGCTAATTCGTTGTTGTTTTCCTCTTCTTTCGTGAATTTAAGGCTACTTTGGTACATATTTATTTCGTTTTTAGAGCATTTGGTCAACTTGGTTCTTCTTTATGATCTAAAGATATCGTCTACATATTTGGTCATACACATAGGGTTATCTCCATCTGCCGGATACATTCGTCTAGTAATTCCTCCATTTACTATGTCTGCTATGATAGGTGAAGCTGGGGATCCCATAGGTAGTCCTTTTTGTTGTATGTACGTTTATTCGAGTATTTGAAATACCGATTTTCTTTTATGCAGAAAGTTAGGCTTGCATAAATAATTGTTTTTTTCCATTTTGTTGTTGCCATTACCTCATCCCATTTATCTTCAATAATTAATAGCGCGTGTGTCACCGGAATGCTTGAAAAAAGAGATATTACGTCAAAAGAAATCATTATTTCAACAGCTTCGATTGTTATGTTGTCCAGTTTTTTCTTGAAGTCAATGGAGTCCTTTACATTATATACAGAATTCTCTGTATAAGCCCGTAATGTTTTAGTTAAGCATTTGCATAATTATATGCAGGTGCATTTATTGTTGAACAAATTGGTCGTAGGGGTTATCTTGCTTGTGAAGTTTGGGCAGTACATATATTCTTGGGTGCCGTGACATAACGCCCATGGACTTAAGGCCCTGTGCCTTAAGTCCATGGGCGTTATGTCACGGCACATATTCTTGGGGCTGTGCGATAATTCACTTTTAACCTGAATCGTTCGTTCGCATCTATTATTTTTGATTTTATCATTCGGTCAATTATTTCGTCAGTCTTCTTATGTAACGTTGTTGTTAGATCCCTATAGAACTATAGCTGAAACTTCGGCCAAATTTTGGCGCGTTATGGCATGATTTGCGGAAAAGTTCAACTTTGGTGAACCACGCCATAAGTCGAGTGTTGTGGTGAACCACGTAATAGAAAGTGTGGTGTACCACATAATAGCTTTTGGCCGAAGTTGCAGCTATAGTTCTATATGGTTAGATCTTTATTTATTATGCGATACGTCAAGATGTCATTCACTATCATTTGAATTCTTTTGCTATAGTCTGTTTCTTCCATTGCCACTGTTACGTTTCCTTTATCCGCTGCTAATTTAAGTATATTCTTATTTTTATTTAAAAATAGTTTTGTTTTCTTCACTGCATTCAAGAAGAATTTATCCATCTTACCCCACTGTCGTTTGTTCATTTCGTTGTCCAATACTAATGTTAGTCTTGTTCTCGCTATCTCCTGTTCTTCTGGTTCTTCTAATGTTTTATGCATTCTTCACTGTCTGCTATTAGTTGGAATATCGGTAGATCATGTTGTTGGTATGTTAATGCAAATTTCGGTCCGAGAGAGAGCAATAGTTTTACATCCTCGGTATTGTTGTGTGAGTTTGGTTAGAGAACCAGGTGTCGTTATACTTAATTTCTGTGTTTTGTGCTTGTTGCATTTTTAGCTCTTCAAATTTCTTGCAAATGTTCTCACAATTCCACAGCTGTGCTGATTCTTCTGCAGTCATATGTTCTGTTATAAGGCTTCTAGTTATTCGTATTGTGTAGTTGTTGGATTTGTTCACCGTTGAAATTTTAACTTAATTTTATTTGTTTCTTCGACCTTTAGTATGGTTATCATTCAATTAAGGAAATTTTGTTCCAGCTTAAGGTCCAAAATTGTTGTATGTTTATTCTATACGTTCGATATTTTGCTTTTCATCGAAAAGCATCATCAGGAACTCTAAAAATCATACAAAACATAGAAAAACACCACATAGAGAAATATCACAAATAATTTTAACAAAAAGCTTACATACAAAAGTTCGGAGGTGAAAACTAAAAAACACGAAAAAAACTACTTTAAAATTAATGACTTAATCCTTATAAACACAAAAACGATAACGAGTTCGAATCGAAATCGAATCGAATTAGTAGAGCGCGAATCGCATTAAACGAATTCCAATCGAATTCGATTCGAATTCGCGGAAGGCAATTTTCGCGATATCGCGCTTTTATCGTATTTTGCGTTCGATTCGAAGAGAAAATGCGATAAGAATTCGAAACGTTTGCAACGAGCTCGCCTCGAGCTCGCTTTTTTTATCGTGGAATTCATAAGAGCCTTGCCGACTACGGCACCCTGAAAGGGATTTTGAAGTTTTGTTGATATTTTGAAAATTCATCGAGGGCTCCCGGAAAAATGGCTCCAAACTGAAAATGAAAATAGGCCCAAAAATGTTGTATTGAAAACAACAGCACGAATTTCAGGGCGGTTTTTTTTTTTTGGAGTCATTTTGCATTTTTCAAAGAGCCCTTTGTTTTTATATTACCCCCGTATTCAGAATAACTTTTTAAATTTAATATGCTGACAAAATTAAATTTTTTGTACAGAACATTTTGATTTTGTCAGCATTTTAAATTAAAAAAGTTTTTCTGAATAAGGCTGTAAAATAAGATTTGGATACCTTTATAGTTTTGTTTTAAGCCATTGGTTTTTGTTGCAAAATATAAGCATATTTACATTTTTAGCTTTTAACCCCGTTCGCCGGTCGGTAATAACTCTGCCTCATTTGCAAAAAATACGCTCCGATTCGATTGAAGTCGCTGGGATGCAGAAGTATTTAGGCACGCAATCTTTTATAGCAGCAATTTCTTCACCTGAAATCTTCAAGTGAAATTCGTCATATGTTTACCTTCCGTCATTTACCTTCCAAAAGAGAAGTGGATCGGCTTCCTTTTTATACCCAGCGTAAGCGGGGTATATTAGTTTTGTGCGAATCTTGTAACAGGGAGAACTAAGCTTCGGAGATATAGACAAATATATATAGAAATGATCAGGATCAAAAACTGAAGCGATTTAGACATGTCCGTCTGTCCGTCCGTCCGTCCGTCCGTGGTCGGATTTCCTCCGAAACGGCTGGACCAATCAAGTCGAAATTTGGCACACATGTATATCGGGATCCGAGTATGATCCTAAGTAAAAATGGGAGACATCCGCCCACTGCCACGCCCACAAATAAATATAATGTGTTTTCAGTAAAATGCTTGTAACTTGCGAACCACTCAACACATTCCATTGATATTTGGTGTACTGGTAAACTACGAAAAGGGACAAATCCTGGAAAAAAATGGACGCCGCCCTCCGTGAGCCACGCCCACAAATAAGCCCACAAATAAGGGCTTATCGTAACTTGTGAAGTAAAAGGCGTAAAAGCTTCAAATTCGCAACATAGGTTGACCAAGGCGAATGAAAGGTGTAGGAACAAAAATTTATGTAGCCCGCCCACTGCCACGCCCAAAAATGGAGAATTTTCGTAACTTCCGAAGTTATAAGCGTAGAAGCTTCAAATTCGCAACATAGGTTGACCAAGGCGAATGAAAGGTGTAGGAACAAAAATTTATGTAGCCCGCCCACTGCCACGCCCAAAAATGGAGAATTTTCGTAACTTCCGAAGTTATAAGCGTAGAAGCTTCAAATTCGCAACACAGGTTCACCAAGGCGAATGAAAGGTGTAGGAAAAAATTTTATGTGGCCCGCCCATTGCCACGCCTACAAATGAAGATTTTTCGTAACTTCCGAAGTAAAAGGCGTAGAAGCTTCAAATTCGCAACATAGGTTGACCAAGGCGAATGAAAGGTGTAGCGAAATAATTTATGTGGCTCTCCCACTGCCACGCCCATAAATAGAGAAGCAAAACATAGTACGCTCATAACGTCGGGACGCTGGGTATTTCAAAGTCGGGCTTGACCGACTTTAGCTTTCTTACTTGTTTATGTTTGGTCTTTCGTAATATTGCCTCAATATTATGATGGCATCCGAGCTCGAACTCTTAAATTTTCCTGATATCCGTTTGTCAATAAAATCAAGCAATGACTTCGAACTAGGACTTTCATTTATCCCACAGGGCGAACTGTTGTTTGTTTTAGCACACATGTACGTTACTTCTTGTTCCAAGCATGCAACAGCTTGTTCTACATTCGAAGAAGATTCAAAGCCTTCTTTTTTGAATCGCGGGTCAAGCAAAGTAGCCATTCGTGACGGTGTCCTTGTCTCATAGGGAGAAAGCCTTTTTGTTACACCAAACTGCAAGGCTGAGCAAACAAATTTTGCTTCAAATGTGGTTAATGAAGCTTGCATGACATTTAGGTTATGCAGTAAGCCAAACGCCATTGGGATTATCAAAGAGATTGTAACGTATTTACTTGCAGAGACCTGTAATATAAGCAACAATGTAAAATGTTTTGAAAAGCAAAATTTTTTTATTATCTGTTCCCAGGCGCGCAGCCAGGGGGGGTTTTGGGGGTTCAACAACCCCCCCCCCCCCCAAGTTAAGGAAAAAATACACCACACAGCCGCTTACATTTCTACACCGCCGTCCTACAAACTCTTTTATTAAGTTTTATGATGCAATAATTTTAGCTCTTGACCGAATTTCCTCTTGGAATGTTAAAAATGTGTCAAGTCAGTCTAATTTATTAAAATGTGCCTTACAAAAAGGCGAATTTCTTATATCTCTTCGTTGTATAAACCAAGTTTTTAGTTACACATTTGTTTTATGTAAATATTTACAAGGTAGAAACATTGATCTCAAATATGCTGTTGTCCTAGCAGATATATGCTTAGAGAATATTCAAACCTTAAGAAGTAACGCTGAGGAAGAATTTCAGAAATTGTTTAAAAACGCTGAGAAGCAAGCTTTATCAAGCGGACTTATTTTGCAAAAACCTAGGCTCGCACATTCTCAGGACCACGAAGCACATTTTCATACTAAAAGTGTTGAGAATTATTATCGTATTTCCCTTTATTTACCTTTTGTGGATGCATTTATTGTCAACTTAACCAATCGCTTTTCAAAACACAAGGATATTCTTCTTGGTTTTCAAGTTTTATTTCCTCAAAGCGATACTGCAAAAGTTGATGATTTTTTAGACAAATTTAAAAAACTCTTTCAGTTTTATCAAGATGATTTAGAGGGAAATTTTGATGATTCAAAAATGGAGCTCACTGTTTGGTATAAATTAATTAATAATTTAGAAAAAAATGAAAGACCAAAAACAGTGTTTGACGCTATAAAATTTTGTAAAAAAGATATTTTACCAAATATTTTTAATTTATTAACTATTTTGGCTACTCTTCCAATAACCACATGTGAAAATGAGAGATCGTTTTCAACTCTCCGCCGACTCAAAACTTATCTTAGATCTACAATGACAGAACAGAGGTTAAATGCCTTAGCACTCCTCCACGTCCATCGAGATCTTACTCCCAGTGTAGAGGACATACTAAATAAACTTGCTGAAAGCAAGCGAAGACTTAACATTGCACATTAAATTGAATAAGTTCCTTCGAAAATACTTTTTTTACTTTGTACACCTTATAAAAATGTAAAATATTTATGTAAATATATTTTAATTATCTATTTTGTAAGCTTTTTACGAAAATAAAAACAAAAAATATTTAGAAAAATTTTCTGCGAACCCCCCCAAAATTGAAATCCTGGCTGCGCGCCTGCCTGTTCCGTTGCATCATGAAATAATTGCAATAAGCCTTCTACCTCTGATAAAATAGATATTTCGTCCGCTACAAGAGGCGGAGGAGCTTTTTTGGTTTCTAAAAGCACCTGAGCGATAACATCTTTCGTAAGCAAAATACGTCGGATCATAAAAAATGTGCTATTCCATCGTGTTGGTGTCTCTTGCAATAGACTATAAGGTTTCGTGTTGTTTTGCCCTAGTTTAAACTTTCATAAGCTATCGTGCTGCTTTTAAAAAAAGCAACTATTGTCTTACATTTCTTTAAAATTTTTGCAAGATCTTCGTTTTGATTTAAACTGTCCTGAACGATTAAGTTTATAGTGTGTGCCAGAGAGCTGCAACGATCACATTTTTCTTGATTTGTGCTTGATGGAAAGTTTTCATGCACAATCGATTATGACACTCAAACGAAGTGTTGCTCTAACTCGCACACACCGCATTCGAACCGATAATTTCAAGTGTCAATGAAATGTTCAGATTGTGAATGTTCGAAGCTCGTTCGGACAATACTCAGGTTTTTTGCGGTGGTCAGTTGATTGCAACTCAAAGACAAAGAGCAAAAACATTTAGAATGTTTTTGCTTTTCTAGAAGCAAAGAGCTCGTGACAACAATCACACGAGTATGATTATAAGTTGTAGGCATGATACAAGAAAACAAGATAGCGCCACTTGAGAGAGGAAACGTCACAAACTCAAAATCGCGATACGTTGTTGTTGTTTCCCATGTTAAACCGGCTTTTTACTTTTTTGAATAGCATGGGAAACAACAACAATTTCTGGCTCAGTGACGTCACAAACTCAATTTTCGGCTCTCAGAGAGAGCCTCAAAATAGCGGTACTGAAGTGGCGCTATCTTGTTTTCTTGTATCATGGTTGTAGGTACATATATACGAGGACGTCTTTTGTTTTAGTTCTTTGAAATTATTTAAGCAGTGAGCATTTCAGTTGACTTACGAAAAATGTCAGATATTCAAACTGAAGTTATTAATAAAATTGCCAAAGGAGTGTATACGTTATCAAAGAAACGTAAGGGCATGCAAAAATGTACACTCATTCATTTCTTGCCTTTTGTATATTTGTATTGTTGAATGTTTGAACTTAGCTTTTGAGTTGCAATCAAACTGACTACCGCAAAAAACGGAGTAGTGTTCGAACGAGCTTCGAACATTCACAGTCCGAACATTTCATTGACACTTGAAATTATCGGTTCGAATGCGGTATGTGCGTTTCTTAGAGGCCATTTACACGTTAAGACATTTCGATAATGAAACACACTTTTTGTGGGCTAGGGACGCACGGGGATGTGGTGAGGTAGCATTTTCCTCTCTTCCTCCTGCCTCCCTTGCCTTCGAAAATTTGTTTCATTATCGAAATGTCTTAACGTGTAAATAGCGTGTGAGCGAAGTAGACATACAGCCATTATTATGCTTTGCGTAAAAATGAATGAACATAATAAGCATTGAGGCATGTTTGATCGTTTGAGCGAAAGTGACTCGCTTTTTGTGCGTTGATTGAGTATGATTGTTTATTAAAACACCGCATGCAGTTCTCTGGTGTGTGCGTAGCACGGCAAATGATTTTTTTGCAACAATTCGCAAGTTTTCTTCATGACAGCTGCATTGTTAGTCACAATACAATGCACCTTGTTGGAAATACACCACTCAGACATAACATTTTGGATTGTAGTCGCTATATTTTCAGCTTTATGATTAGTTGCATCGTCTAATTTATCCGTAGATAAAACCGCGGAGCACAATTCAAAGTTTTTATTAATAAAGTGACAAGTAATTGTGATATAACCCTCATTAGCCGATGACGTCCAACCATCAGTTAAGGCGATATAAGTTGTATCAAGCAGTATATCTCTTAGCATTCAATTCCATAATTGGTTTTTAAAATACTTATCACGTAAGTGATTTGCACTTGGAATGACGTACCGTGGGTCCAGAATCTTTACAAAATTTCGAAAGCCAGTGTTTGTAACGATAACAGTTTGGCTGATAAGTCCCCGGTCTGACACATAGATGGCGTCACAGTGGACGCCCGAAAGAGGTGGTTACCGACGAAAACATCAAAAAAATTTACAAAATGATTTTGAATGACCGTAAAATGAAGTTGATCGAGATAGCAGAGGCCGTAAAGGTATCAAAGGAACGTGTTGGTCATATCATTCATCAATATTTGGATATGAAAAAGCTCTGTGCAAAATGGGTGCCGCGCGAGCTCACATTTGACCAAAAACAACAACGTGTTGATGATTCTGAGCGGTGTTTGCAGCTGTTAACTCGCAATACACCCGAGTTTTTGCGTCGATATGTGACAATGGATGAAACATGGCTCTATCACTACACTCCTGAGTCCAATCGACAGTCGGCTGAGTGGACAGCGATCGGTGAACCGTCTCCGAAGCGTGGAAAGACTCAAAAGTCCGCTGGCAAAGTAATGGCCTCTGTTTTTTGGGATGGGCATGGAATAATTTTTATCGATTATCTTGAGAAGGGAAAAACCATCAACAGTGACTATTATATGTCGTTATTGGAGCGTTTGAAGGTCGAAATCGCGGCAAAACGGCCCCATATGAAGAAGAAAAAAGTGTTGTTTCACCAAGACAACGCACCGTGCCACAAGTCATTGAGAACGATGGCAAAAATTCATGAATTAGGCTTCGAATTGCTTCCCCACCCACCGTATTCTCTAGATCTGGCCCCCAGCGACTTTTTCTTGTTCTCAGACCTCAAAAGGATGCTCGCAGGGAAAAAATTTGGCTGCAATTAAGAGGTGATCGCCGAAATTGAGGCTTATTTTGAGGCAAAACCGAAGGAGTACTACCAAAATGGTATCAAAAAATTGGAAGGTCGTTATAGTCGTTGTATCGCTCTTGAAAGGGAACTATGTTGAATAATAAAAACGAATTTTGACAAAAAAATGTGTTTTTCTTTGTTAGACCGGGGACTTATCAGCCAACCTGTTACACTCCAAAAAGTTTCTCGAGAACTTTACATTGTTGAGACAATGTTTGGAAAAAGTTGTTGCATCAAGAATTAACTGTCAGGGCAACTATTTTTGTGGTCATGCGAAAAATGTTTTTTGTTGTTCTAAGAACTTTCATTGTTTTTAGAACAATTAAAATTGTGGGGAACGATTTAACCAACAAAATTATTGGGCTAAAGTATAATATTGTTGTCATTACATTTTATTTTTTTGAGTGTATTGAAAGCCTGCAAATCTTTTGCCACCAATCTTTTCGAATTATTTTCGTATTGAGTTGCCCGTTTAAAATATGAATCAATAGATCTAAAGAAAAACCAATAAACACTTTAAATTTAAACAACCAAAATTAACAAACCTTAGACTGGATTGTCCACTAGAAATAGTTACACATTCTTCCTCAACCTTTTCTAGATTCGGATGAAAACGCTTTAAGTGGTCCAATAGATTTGTGGTATTTCCACTTGTCTTGTATTCTTTTCCACACTGCAGACATTTTGCAAATTTTGAGTCATTCGATTTCTTGAAGTGTTTCCACACTTTCGACGACCCTTTTTGTCTGCGATTTCCGTGCTTATCGTTTTCAAACTGAACCTTCGTTCCTGTCCGTGTCTATTAAAATGGTTTCCAAACAATCCTGCTGCATGGTTTTTTCCAAAAATTTTTCCATCCTCGTGTTTCAAACGTTTACGCGCTTTTTCTTTGTTTGGCTTAGTGTTGTCACCAGTGATGCCAGATTTTATCGATAAAAAAAACCCTCATATATTGGAAAAAACCCACTTTTCCTCATTTTCAAAAACTAAAAACCCACGAAAAAACCCAGAATGATTTTTTGAAAATATGGGCGTACCGATTTCAAAATTGAACATTGGATTTAAACACAATATTTTAATATTATATTTTAATAAAAGTATCAAGAAAATAACAAAAAATAAAAGTAACTTAAAATTGCAGTCTTATTCATGCCTTAAAAAAAAAAACCAAGTTTCTTCACAACACTCCCAAGCAGCAAAATAGAGCGATTCGACCAGCAGCAAGTCACATCGACCTATTTTGGTTGAAAATACCCTATTTCTGACCTATTTTCCGGCCTTAAATATGACCTAACTTAAAATTCCGTTTCGAAGGTCCAAATTACCTCTATTCTACCTATTTCATGACTTCAAAGTCGCTTCGACTTCCAAGTCGATTTTTGGTCGAAAATAGGTAAAAAATTCCCTATTGAGTGACTTAAAATTGACTTAACTTTGAATTCCAAATTAGGTAATTTTGCAAGGCAAACGGACCAAATTTTCGACTTAAATTCGAATATAAAAAACTTCAAACTTGAAATCAGAAGCAGCGCAAAGAAGTGCGATATCTGAACCAGTGATGCCAGACTTTTGCAAAAAAAAAAACCCAAACATTATCAAAAACCTCCTTCCCTTCTTTTGAAAACGAAATACACAAGAAATAACCCACAACGATGTTTTCCCCAAGAATTGGGTGTAGTGGATTTAAAAGCATAAGAAGTTAACAAATCATTTTTATATAAAAACAAAGGAAACACGATTGATGATTGTTTGGATTTAGATTTAATAAAAATCCCCAAAGGTGTATATGGGGCAAAACACGTCAAGATAAAATTTTGCCGCTGGTTAACATTTCAGGTAAAGTTCGGTTCGCTAATCAATTACATATAACGATAAACTGGATAAAACGATACCGTATATAAAGAAATGATGAAATATCGATGAATTTTTAAGCAAAAAAGGTGCGTAGTCATAAATTAATGTAAATATGTTATGCAGAGTACATATACGTACATAGTTTTTTACCTTTCAATATAACGAAATTAAAATTTTTTTTTTATTTCCCTTAATTTCTCTATCGGAGGGTATTATTGTTAACAAATGCATATTCTGATACGTAAAAAGCTGGAAAAAAGCAAAAAAAATTATTAAAAAATAAATTTAAAAAAAAATTCTTTTAATTTCCGCTATCGTATATAGCGATAATCACTCATAACGACGGATTTTTGCTGGTCCCTTCGACATCGTTATAACCGGTTTTTACTGTAGTTGCCTACACCACACTCTGCGAGATAGCAGCATTCAGGCTCCTAATGAGCAAATATTTACTGCAAATCTCAGTGTAGGATCATGGGAGCTTACCATGCGACTAAAGGCACAAAGAGTCGTACATTGCATACGGAAACACGATTTTTGTTCTGATAAACGCTAAATATGCATAAAATATACACTTTAAATGTTATTTGCGTGAAAAAACCTAAAAAACGGGGAAAATCACCAATCTGGCATCACTGCTGTGAGCCGGTTTCTCAATCAGCTGGGCAGAACAATGTCACACATAGTTGTGCTAATAGGGAGATTTTAAGGCAAAATGACTTATTAGGTCGAAATAACTGCGGAATGCCCTAACAAGAAGCGCGACTTTGAAGGCAGAATTACTTAATTAGGGAAATATGACTTATAGGTCGAAATTTTAAGGTCAATTTTACCTAATAGGTTATGAAATCAAGGAATTTCGACTTTGAGGACGAGCTTCGAGCTCCGCCATGTTTTTCGAATGACAAATTGAGAATTATTCTTCTGCATATGCTTTTTCTTTAAGAAAAACAATTTTTTTCAAGCAATATTTATTTAATTTCCATCAATGAGAAAGCCCCTTAAAAATGAAGAAGTAGAAGGAACACTTTCACGAAAAATCTCAGCGGGCATATGTTTTTGGGACTTATTAAGCGCAAAATAATTTTTAATGGAGTCCATATTTTATTAATTATTTATTTCTTAAGGCACACGAAGAAGAAAATCTACTTTCGAGTAATACGAATGACTGAGTAAGATATTATGTATTTATATCTTTCTCTGTTACTCTCTCTCACTTTTTTCGTTTCCTTTTACGTTCTCTTTCGTTTTACTCATAAGTCAAATTAGGTCGAAAATTGGTCATTGCGACTTCTTTTCGACTAATATTAGGTAAACGGACTTCTTTTCGCCCTGACTTTGAAGTCGAAATGCCCTATTATGACCTATTATTACCGCCAATCGACTTCCAATCTATTCCCCACTTACGTCGACTCGACGTCGAATCGACGTAATTTCGACCTATTTAGGTTAGGTCAAGTAAATATTCTGACCTAATATAGGTAAGAATTTACCAATTTTCGACCTATTTTGCTACTTGGGCTTAGGGAACACGCGACTAGATACAGCAAAAAGAGTCATGCACGGTACTGGAAGAGGGAAAACACGATTTTCATTCTCATAAGTAGTAAATATACCTTAAATGTAGTGCATAAATTTCGATATAAAATTACCCATACTTTTCCCCATGTCACGTTATTTGAGTGAAAAAAACCCACAATATGGGAAAAACCCACAATCTGGCATCACTGGTTGTCACGCTTTAAATTGTTGCTGAGTTACTATCGAAAACCATTGATAGTCGTTCTAAAACCATCGATAGTCACGATAGTGACAAACCATCGATAGTATCGATAGTGCCATCGATAGTTTGCGAACTCTAAGTCGTACCATCGCAGCACGGTTGCCACTCGCCTTAAATATTTTCGTACCAAACCAATCTAAAAAATGAACCAAAACGAAAAAAAATGTACCATAATCATTTATAGTCAGAATTGTGCAAAAAAATAACAAACATTTAATAGTATTCAATCAAAAAAAATACAATACTTTCCAGTCGCCTTACACTCTGAGTTCAGTCGCTGTTACAGCCAGTGATGCCAGATTTTATCGATAAAAAAAACCCTCATATATTGGAAAAAAATCCACTTTTCCCCATTTTCAAAAACTAAAAACCCACGAAAAAACCCAGAATGATTTTTCGAAAATATGGGCGTACCGATTTCAAAATTGAAAATTGGATTTAAACACAATATTTTAATAACTTAATAAAAGTATTTCTTGAAATCGTTTTTTATTCGTTGACATAATAAAAATATCCGTCTTGTCCTTTTGCTACGGATTCATTATGGTTTACCAAGCGTCCACACTTTAAGTATTTTGTCATAAGATCTTACCCCGCGACTAGATACACCAAAAAGAGTCATGCATGGTACTGGAAGAGGGAAAACACGATTTTCATTCTCATAAGTAGTAAATACACCTTAAATGTAGTGCATAAATTTCGATATAAAATTACTCATACTTTTCCCCATGTCACGTTATTTGAGTGAAAAAATCCACAATATGGGGAAAAACCCACAATCTGGCATCACTGGTTACAGCTATACCTTTGAGAACAGGATTGGCGCGATATCACTCAGAGTTTAAATAGTAGGTATCCGCAATCTGCAACCAGCCGAAAAATGTACCAAATTGGCAAATTGTGTACCAATGTACCAAACAAACAAAAAAGTACCAGTTTTGGTACAATTGTACCATAAGTGGCAACCGTGCATCGCAGTAACACTGCAGCCACACGTTCAATAATTTGCTTTCAAGTTGAGCACACCTACTGGTTGTCAAATTTCTTTAAAATTGAAGCTATGACGTAGGCTGCACGCAACTTGAAAGGCAATTTTATTTTCAAAATGCCGTCGTCAAGGAAACAACTTAGAATGCTATGCAACTATGATCAGCTGTTAAAAACTTGAACGTAAAATTGAAACGGATCTTGAAAGAAAAATTGAAGTCAAGTTGGCGTTCAAGTCCTAAAAGTGTGAGTGTGTTAGTAAAATGTTTTGAGTGTATATGAACTTGAAAGCCAAAAATTGAACGTGTGGCTGCCGTGTAAAGCCGAATTTGACGAACGGCGGTGATAAACATGTAGGAGTGTAGGTCTAACTCTTCTTCTTCCTAATTCCTGCAATGTGTTGGAGCTACGCTGCTTCAATATAGGCATATAGCATGAGGAAAAGAGAAGCATGCTATGGCAGCGAAATCTTTAGCTCTGCTGTGGTGAAATGCATTGCCACTTTTATTTTTAATTTTGGGCGATTTTCGAGTACATTACATATAAAATATCTACCAAACTCATAAATGCCATGATAAGCTTGAAAAATATAAAACTAATCAAGGATTTTCAATATTAAGGAGAAATAGATATTGTTCTTTTAGTCCTACCTTGTGCACATAACTTTTTTATCACACTGTTTCAGCAAAAATACTAAATTCTATGTACAATCAAATTCGTAGCCGTAGTCAAAAATATATGTCAATTTATTACAAAGTGAAAACATTCGCGCACATTAAGCAAAACATATCGTAATATATTTATTAAAGTTTCAATTATGAACTTTTCAAGCAATATAAAAAACCGAGCTGACGCTGTGTTTCTTTTATAACTTTCTTGCAAGTGGCATCATAGTGCCACTTTGTGTCTACCCGTATTGTTGTTGGTAGCTTTCTGGTGAATTTCTCGAAAGAGTTGAATTTCCTATTCCTGCTTAAGGTTTTTGTTGGTAGCTTTTTGGTGAATATCCCCAATTTGTTGAATTTCCTATACCTGCCTAATGGTGTATTTCCCCATCGCGGCAGAGGTTTTTCGACGTCGACAGTTAGACCTACAGTCCTACATGATACGAACTAGATGCAAACATGTATGGCATACAAGTATGTTAATTAAAAATCCGATGCGTACACATTGACGTACATTTACACAAACATCATTCGTTTTGTTCAAAATATCAAGCCATTTGCAAAACCTACGTACATGTATGCTAATATTCATATGTACACACGGGCATTCTTTTCATCACGCCGTACATGTTTGCATATGTGTTTCGAATCTTACCTCATTAAAAAAACAGTAACAATGTTCGTATAGATTTCGAACCTGCTTCACTTCTTTCACAATTCTTTTCTTAATATAAATTTCGTATTGAATTAATGCGTAATCTTGGAGCAGTACACGCTCCTTTAAATTTGCGCTGGGTGTTTCTGTTTCTAAATAGCAAGAAATTTTGGTGTGCAAAGACAACAACAAAATTTTTCAATGTGGCTGTGGAGCTATCAATTAGGTCCCTAGTGCCATCCATGGCCTGTATGTCTATACTTCCATGTTCTTTTGTTTTCAAAGCGAGGTCCAGCTTTTTTTTATGTTTCACGCTTTGATCTATTTAAAAAAAATATACTTAAAAAATAACAAATATATAAATATCACGAAATCCACGAAAAAGTCAACCGCATAGGTCAAAAATCTAGGATAATCTCAATTCGCAGAAATTTCAAATAGAAGCTGACATAAAATTTCTAAAGGAAAAATTTTGTAATGCGTGCGTAACGGACATTTTGCTTATTATCGTCGAAATTTACAAATGGACCTTTTTCACGTTTTAAGAAGAGGGTAAAATTAATTAATAATAATTGCAAATCAATTTTCGAAAATTTTTTTTTCTTAGCACGCAAGTTACGTCCCTACGACATAAATAGATATAATTACGCAGACATAACTAAAGCGTCTAGCCATTTGTACCGCAATAAAATAGAAATCTAGGTAACCTCATTAAAATACTACAAAACTGGAAAATCCAAATTGAGGTACCGCAATAAAACTTTAAAACTGAAATTTAAACTACCCTTCTCAAAATAAGATACCGTAATAAAAACTTTAAAACTGAAATTTAAATTACCCTTCTCAAAATAAGATACCGTAATAAAACTATTAAACTGAAATTTAAACTACCCTTCTCAAGGACAAATATAATATGTTAAGATTCTTCAGATTTAAAACTACCTACATTAGTATTTAAGCAGCGACTTAGAACCTAAAAAGTTAGTCTTAAGACACATTTAATTCAATAAACACCTTGTGACCTAAGTTCGTAAACTTGTTTTTTTTCTAAATTTTCGTTAAATAAAATATTATTTAAAACTCCACTCTTAAGAGTTAAAAACGTAATTCGCACGCTGTAACAGTGGATTTCGTGATACAGTACTTCCCGCTTAATTGCAACTCGCTTAATTTCAAAACCCTTATAATTGCAATAAAACTTTTTGCAATGAGTTTTCCCCATATAACGTAACATTAATTTCCCCGTTTATTTATCACACGCTTATTTGGCAATCTTATGCCACGAAAAATACCAATTCGATAGTCTAATTATATGATTGAAAATTTCGATATCAATTACGATTGAGTGACATAAGTCCAGATGCAAACGAAGCAGTCAAGGCAATTAATGTCATACAATACTACAAACGACACTCTCAATTTTTTTGAATTTGCTTGTAGGTATGATAAGAATGTGTAGGAGTGAAGGCAACAGGAAACATTTTGCATGAGTTCGACTGAAAAAGATAGAGTTTTGTCAACGACTGCTGTGGTGAACAGTTCAAACAGCGCTGCAGGAGTATGGGTAGTTAAGCTCTAGCGTTTTACTAGTTCTAATTCCACCAGCATGGTTCTTTATACCCCTGGTTATGTACTACTCTGTACAAAATTTAACATTGCGTGTGGGTTAAATTATCACTAATTGTACACTTGAACTAACGCTTTTTTAGTGATTTGGGAACCAATTGCGTAAATTGGGTATAGAAAAACACTAGTTCCTTTGAAAGATTATTGACCATATTTTGTAGTTTTTTGGTTATTTTTGTTCTAAAATTTTTTGAGCCTCCAATACGCAAATTTTAAAAGACACCGAATTATTTTTCGTGTTTGTTTAATTTACAAAAAATTTGTAATATATAAAGATAGATTTATTTTTGATTTCGGAGCAACAACGCTCTTTGCAACAACTATATAATGGCAACTCTTATTACTGACACGAAAAAACTTTTTTCCATGCAATACTAGTCGGAGCTTTATACGAAGTCTAACCCCCTTTGCTTTAGTTCTTTAGTTTTGGTGAAAGTACTTAGTTGCATCCGGCAATATAACCTCACGCTTCTAGAGGGTAATAAGCTTTGAGCTCTGCTGTGTGAAAGTTAGATTGTAATGTCGATGTGTGAGTTCATCTGTACACATATCGTGGTGAAAGTCAGTTTATTTTGTGTGAGTGTGTTAACTGTGGGCAAAGTCAGAATGTGAATGGGCAAAGTCGGTTTATACAAGCTCCCCTCACCCGTCTTAGTGATTTTGGGAAGTGTCGCTTGTAGTATTGTATGATTAATGTTTTAAGAGACTTTTTCCTACCTGTCGACATATATTCTATTGAATTTGAAAAAATGGAAACAGACGTCTTGAAAACAATTGAAAAAAATCGGGTCCAGTCTAAGATTACACACTTCTTCTCTCGGGAAGACTGTTAGATAATTCCTACAAAGAAAAATATATAAATATGTAAACAAATATGTACATTTTAAGTTGTACTTAAATTCTATTAAATGCAATATACGGTCATTTAACCATATATTCGCTTATTTGAAATTATATTGCAATTATCCGAATACTCGGTTATTTGATATCCCCGCTTAGTTGCATAAAAATTCGAGCAATTTTGGTGTGTCAATTAAGCGGGAAGTACTGTACTTTTTGTTGGAACTTTATTTTCTAGAAATGTTGACACCAATTTTTGGCGATGGAATGTTTCCATGTTGCTTATATGCTTGGCACTTTTTAAATGCCTGTATATAGCTGTGATGCCGCCATATCCAACTGTGAAATTGCAAGTGCACACAACACATCTAAAACAAACAAAAAAAAACAAAAAACACAAAAACAAGTTCGATATTACTAAGAAATTTATCTCCGAAACATTTATAATGCTTATTATAAAATTACTACACATTTCTAGGATATTCGTCGACGAGTGGAAATCGACTATGCTCAGTCGGGACTGCATGCGCAGGTAACTCGTTTAATAAAACCCAAGCCCTGGTAAGGGCCGGTTAGAAGCCCGGCCAGTTATATAATATTAAAACGCACACGAAAAGTCTAAATCACATACCTTGCTTCGGTTTCGTTGCTAGTTCTCCGAACCCAGTCAAATTGGGCCAACCATTGGTCCTTACATTTATTTTTCCTTCTCTCCATTCCTATCGCGCCAATAGAAAAAATATGGAAAATAAGTTTTTTAATATTAATTTTCACATTGATGAGACCAAATTTTGTTTCTTTTAGGTTAAGTTTTCATTTTTTGAATTGTTTTCCGCGTTTCACTGACGGTTTTTACATACGTGTGTCTCAAACTAAACTCCGAATTGCAGCTTCATAAAATTCCCATTCTTAACAGGCGACAGTTTGCTCAAAATGGTGTTTTAGATTTCCACTTCCAACTATGTATGCGTTTTTCCCAACCGCAAGACACTTTATTTGGAAAAAGCTAGAGATGCCCGAATATAGTCGATGTTTAACTCAAAACATCGAAATCTAAATCGATATTTTTAATCAATCAAAAGTTAACCTAGGACCGATTTACACACAGCAATTTTTCATTGGCAATTTTCGAGTTTGGCAAAACGGGCAAGGCGAAGTGAAACTATTTCTCCCCTATTTTTAATTCCCTATCGATTTTAAAAAGCAGTACAAAGAAGTACGAAAATGAGAAAGCAGTACATTTTGAGATTATTTTTTTTGGGAGTACAATGCAGTACACGGCTTCAAAAGGCAGTACGTTTACTGCCAAAAACAGTACGTCTGGCAACCCTATCTACGTATGACTTGTTGATGATAGCGTCCGCTCCTGAGGGCATCAACTTCATATGCTTAGCGGCGTTAACATTTTTTACATATTCCGCACAACACGGTGAGCACGTAGCGCCGAATATCATTGACTGCATGATGTATACACGAATCGGACCACTCGCGTCGCCACCACGCCACAGAAATCGTTACGCATCTTGGTCGCTTTCATTGATGCGCACTTGGCAGAACATTTCTTGAATATCACCGGCCACAGCGATTTTTTCAATTCGAAATTTGTACAAAATATCAATTAGCGATTGAGCATGCTCCGGACCCTTCAACAATTTCGAATTTTGTAATGTTTTTTAAGAAACCGCAGCAGCATTAAACACGAATCGTAACTTGTTCGGTTTGTTTGGGTTTATCACTCCAAAATGTGGCAAATACCAGGTCTTGGGTCCGTGCAGGTTTGCTGTTTTTAGCTCCATTAAGCGGGCGTATCCTTTTGTCACATATTTTTCTATTTCGTCACTGTACGCTTTGGCATACTTTTCATCGCGTGACATTTTTTGTTCAACACCCAGCAGGCGTTTTTTTGCCATGTCATAGCTGTCAGGGAAGTTAACATTTTCTTCGCGCCACAAAAGTTCAGATTCATTCCGTTCGCCAGAGAGTTTTGTGGTCGCCTTTAAAATCTGGCGGGCTCGCTTGTTGTCTTTTGACTCAAGCACGATATCTGAACTTCGAACGCCAAAGCTCTCAATAGAAAAGTAATCCTCTACTTATTTGTGCAGTTTATCGAGATTATGTGCTTCTCGAACGTGAAGTACTCTCGGCGTTATGTCAGAATTGGGGTCAGTTGGCCCATATGCTGCCCAACCAAGCTTTGTCATGGCAGCTAGAGGCTCATCAGGACCGGATTAAACCATATCCTTTGCGACGCCCATACAATTGTCAAGACCAATCAAAATGTTAGGCTTAGCGTTCGTATAATTCATTATAGGCAACGCGCGCAAATTTTAATAGTTTTCTCGGCAAAATGATTGACTTGGTAAGTCCAAGTTACGTACAGTAGGGACGTCTTTAATAACACATTTTTCAGCATCACATTGCTGACCTTTAATGTGAACAGAAACTCTTTTCGAAGGCTCACTGGTGGTTTTTGGTTGTGTCATTGTAAAGTTAGGGGTGCGTCTTGCCCCTTACGGCTCAAATGAATGGCTACGTCAGCTTCCATCAAAGAAACGGACGAACCATCATCCAACATTGCATATGCCAGTATGCTGCCTTTCGGTCCAGACAGTGTAACTGCAACAATCTTAAAGAGTTCCCTTGATTGGTCATTTTGGAAACTAAAAACGTGTTTGGTAGCATCCTTGGCACTGGTAAGTTCATTATTTCTGACAGTCGGCTTATGTAGAGCAGGATGATGCAAATTTTTACATCCATTTGTTGCACATTTTTTTTATACTTGCAATTTAAAAGGCTATGCCCTTTTTTCAAGCATCCGAAACATAGGCTATGGGATTTCGCGACTTCCCATATTTTATCGCATTCCATTGTCTTTAGCGGCCTACAATCAGCCGTGCGATGATTCTGATTGCAAAAGACACAATTTAATTTTGGCTGCTCACTGCCGGCCTCAGCGGCATGCAAAACTCTGTTTTGTTGCACAGGTTGATTCGATTGTGAGCGCGGCCTAGACTCACTTTTGGCAACAAACGTTGAAGGCAGTAAACTTACTATTTTTGCAGTAAAGCTCACCCAGTTGGTAAAGTCTTCCAGATTCGGGTGACCATCAAGTGAAAGTACATTGTTTGCCCATTCAAACTGCTTGGAGGCGGGCAGCTTACTGACCAGTTGCTCTAACACGGTTGAATTGTTTATATGATGTTCCGCTTTAGTAGACCCTCAACAACGCAACCATATTACGTGCACGAATCGACAAGTGCAAAATTCCATCCAATCGATGCTCAGAAATTGTTGGAATTTGTTGAATACTTTCCAACTGCGACCTTATTAATAACTCCGGTCGTCCATAGTTGAATTCCAATTCCGCCATCGCTGCTGGCACATCTTGTGGGAATATTAGCAGCGCGACGAAACACATTAACGGGCAGCTCCCGCTATGCCTTTTGCAAACGCAAGATATTCTGCCGATCATTGTAATTAAATTCATCTGTTGAATCAGTAAAATTGGCGTTAAATGCTGGCCAATCTTCAGGCTTACCACTAAATGATGGAGGCGGATACAGTTTTATTTTGCTTTCTTCCAATTGCATCAATCCAGTAGGCTGATTTTTATTTACATTACCAAAATTAAGCCCAGCTGATTCTTGGCATGTTGAAGTTTTATCGATAGCAATCGAATGACCATTAACATTCGATAATTTTTTTTTTATATTTTTATCGCCGATATTAGAATCATTGGGCGAATTCGTTTTGACAGGCTCATTATTTTCGGCGCCAGGCGAATTCATCTTGGCGGGAATCGACTGACAGGGTCGTGTTTGCATCATTCGTTCCATTTGTGTGCGTAGCTCCGTCAATGCCAACTTATTATTCTCATGCATACCTTGTAATTCTTTGATGTTGTCCCGTCGCATAGCTTCATAATTTCTTTGAGTTTCAGCTCTCATCTCTTCGAATGATCTCCATATTGCAGCCATCTGAGTAGCGATTTGAGATGGTTCCGGCGGCGTTTGGAATCCACTTGTATCCAGCGCATGGACCTCAATGTCATTGACGTCCTCAGTGGAATCACTCCTCTGATTCCCATCAGTCACGATGCTATCGCGCTTTTCCTTCTTCTGGCTTCGTGTTTTCGGCACTATGTCAGCGAATAATTGTGTCACGGCGTTTAACAGAATTTAATTTCTCTCGACAAGATGAAAACTTGTATTTCCACAGAAAAGAATTCCGAAATTCAGCGGCGGCAAGTAAATTTTTTCAAATTTCAATTCGTTTTGAAATCCGGCGGCGTTTAATTAAATTTCAGAATTTCAATCAATTATGAAATACAGCACGTTAAACAATGTGGTTTTTGGCGAAAATAAAGATTCGACAACAGTTATTTTTAAAGTTATGAACGTTTACTAATGTTTTGAGTTGTAATATATTTTTTAAATTTGAAAATGACAAAATGCGACTTAATTATCTGAAAACAAACTTTGAAATTTGACGTGTTGTTCGCTGTACTGTGTTGCGTTTCAATTTTGGTGTTTGTCTGTTCTCGCTGGCGTTCAAAACTCAACTGAACTCGGGCGAACACTCAAATGAAGATGACAGCTGCTGATGATGACAAATATGAACATGGCATAGGATTGACAGGGTTGCCAACAGGAAGCAATAATTGAAATGTTGAAAGACCAATATCTGAAGGTAACAGCAAAGAGGTCGTGTTAAATTTAATAATTTAATGATATATTTTTATTTGACATACTCCAACTAGTAAAAGTGGATGGCTGGGCATTTCAAGTGATTAAAAAAAAATTTGGCAATTTCCTCATACGCTAGAAGCAATTGATGGAAAAGATATTAGAATCAAATCGCCACCTCACTCTGGATCAGATTTTTATAACTATGTATAAGGGGTTCTTCAGCATTGTTTTACTTGGCGTTGTTGATGCACACAGCTGCTTTATCTACATCGATGTGGGTGGCAACGGACGAACATCTGACGTCGTTGTCTATAAAAATAGCAGCCTTTATGAGGCCAGCGGACGAACCTTTACCAGGGAAAATATAAAAACTCCTTACTTCTTTATCGGGGATGACATATTCGGCCTAAATCGTAATCTGATGAAAGTTTTCAACAGAAATTCAAATCTCAGCGTGGCTCAAGAGGCATTTACTTAACCGGCTTAGCAGAGCGTAGAGATGGCGTTTGGAAGACTTGTTTATCACTTACAACATGTGATACACTTGTGAAAGCCTGCTGCGTGTTCCACAACTATTTTACACGCCCACTTGTAGAGCCACAAATGCCTTCACAGGAAGCATTTGCGCACAGCTTTCCAGAAACGATTTTATCACTTTCAGTGCAAGAGCTTGGATCATACAGGTACGCCGTTCAGATGAGAGAAAATACGCGAAAATACTGCGTCACTGAGGGAGACGTTCCATTTCAATGGGATAAAATAAAAAACAAACTGCTGTACCTACTTAAATAAATAAAATTTAAAATTTTTAAAAGTAATCATTATTTGTTTATTATTTGTAAAAAAAATCAGAGCAGGTTGGAAGTCATTCTTAGTCCAAAAAAGATAAATGGTACTTCATTCTTAGTCTACAAAAAATAAAATAAAAAAAGTAAGAGCTATCCATTCTTAGTTTAAAAACAAAGAATTTACGAATTAAAATATATTGGCATCATATAATGCAGTTTGTAAAATGTCTTGCGGCTGGGCAACAGGAAGTTGAGTTCCTTCCAATTCTGCAAGAACAATGGCAACTCCCGTAACTGCAACGAAATGGTTTTTGCAAATGATGTGAATACATCTTCCGGTTCATTGGCCGTTGCAGAGGCAATTATGGCATCCACTGCGCTGTTAAATTTTGCATCTCTGCGAGATTTCCTATTTTGTTTGCTTGAAATCTGACGACGATGATGAGGCCAAGGACGAAACTGGCGATGGTGACGGTAATGGTGTTACTGCTATCGGTGTTGATCTATTGTGGATTGGCGATGGTGGTGGTAATGGCGTTGAAAGTTGTCCGCAAACCCACTCAGAGTCCTCAAGTAAAGTCAAATCCAAACTAATTGCTTCGGATGCAAACTCTACACTCTCCTGTAAAGAACGAATTTTTAAAAAACAAAATATCGGAAATGCATTTAATTAAAAATACCGCATTTAGATTGCTTGCGGTCCTTCGCATAACCACAACCGAATCGAGGAAGCTCATTTTCTGGTAATAAAATAGATGTGGCTCGTACATAGAGGTCGCCGAAGCTCCGGATTTTTACTTGCATCAATTTTTTTTTTCGGCAACGTAAGCCGTGCGAAAATGTTTAATTTTTTTTTATTTTTTTTCTTGAATCACGCGTTTCATTTCTTTGGCTATTTGTTGCCATCCATTATTTTTAAAGTCAGTGCGTTTATATGTTGCACTTTTATAGTCCCACAAACACTCAAACTGCATGTATAAATTAATTAACTTTATAATGTCCGATGCACGCCACTCCAATTTTTTTACTTCTTCACACTTTGATATTTTCCGTATAATGATTTTCAGCTTTAAAAAAAAGCAAAATGGCGCTCATTGCCAACTTCATGGCAAGCAATATTGCAAGACATAAATTGGCATCTTGCGGTCTCCATTGGCAATCTCTATACTTTGACAGATGGCATGCCATGAAAAATTGCATGTTGAGATGCCGAGCTATAGATAAAAAATTTCTTCCGTACTTTACATCGGCCCAAGCGAACTACCCCTAGGGTCTGACCGATTTCAGAAATTATTGGCACCCCTCCATATTTCATCATATCCAAAATTTTGACTGAGTTTGGATTAAATCGGTTGACTTTTATTGGCAGCTCCCATGCAAAGCTATAACTATGGGTCTATGGGAGGTATCCCTAGGGTCCGACCAATTCGGACCATTTTTTGTTTATTTTTTAATTGGATTTAGAAAAGAGTATGTCAACTTCTATTATTATTGGACTACTCCTTCTACTTTTTTCCAAATAATGTTTGAAGCGGAACCACTCTGCGACAGGTTGGGCATTTCTGCCTTCTTAGTTTTTACGCTAGTCTCCTAAAAATAATTAGGATATTCCCTTAAAAGTGAAAAGATTGAAAAATCGTAAAAGTGTAAAATTTTTCATACAAAATTTCGTTCATTAATTTCTAAGCCTTCCTCATTTACGATTTTTCGAAGTTTTCGAGGCAAATACACGTTTAAAGTTCGGTGTCCACTTCAATCAAAAATTTTTTTGGAGACTTATACCGCGTTTCCATATGGTGTTTAACTCGCGTTTAAGCGTTTAGGGTCCTAAACGCGGTGTTTAACTCGTGTTTTGCCATACAAAAGTTTAACGCGAAAACGGAGTGTTTATCTCTTAAACACCTCATAAACACTTTCATCGATAGGAAAAAAAAAAATTTATCGTATCGTTCGTTATTTCATGCATATCTAACTGTCAAAAGAAAATCAAAACAAAATACGAAAATGGAAGGTAAGGACGAAATACTTTGCGTTGAATATTTTTTAATTATTTGCAAAATATTTTTCCAGATAACTATAGCGACTGTCAAAATGCGAAAAAGAGGTAAATATATGGTTGAAATAATTGAAATAACTGAACTAATGCATGAGTTTTCTTTATTTCGTTAGACAAAAGAGAGAACGGAATGGAACCAATTTTCGCAATGTTTGCTTTTAGAGATGTGGGAAGAGAGGATCACTCAACTCCGGGGAAACCGCAAAAACTCCCACGTTCTTGCTGAAATGGCAGACGAGCTTTTGAAAGATGGTAGCTGAACATTTTTTCCTTTTCAATTGCTGCGACATCAAAGGGATATGGCTTCATCACAAGATCGGAGAAACGGAAAGCCGAATCGCCCAACACCACCACAGGAACGTTTACCCCACTTATTTCTTTTGATCTCTCCTTCAATATGGGGCTGTCGTATAGAGCCTTCTTTAACAATGACTTTTCAAAAATTTGGGAGTCATTGCAACGCCACGGAGACCCGACGTTCACGTACATGAAGCGATATCTGCAGAAAAAGATGGCAATGATTATAACATATTTAAATTTCATTCACACATTTTACCTGTAAGAAACCAAAGCAAAAATAATGGTGGAGTACCAACCCTTATAGTTATGGTAATCTGTTGCATCTTCTGCTGCAGGCCTCACTTCAATGTGGCAACCATCTGCACAAAAGATTTACTTAAATGTATATTGAACAACGAAAATGATTGTATCTCTTACCTATCGCTCCGAGACATTGGGGAAATCCCATGCGTTCAAACCCCTTCACGCATTCTTCCACTTTTTCTGGCGTTAGAAACTGGCTTGGTATATATTCAGGTGCTAAGGTCTTGCACACGTCTGTGCAGAAATCCTTCAAAATTTTATACACCATTGTTTTAGATACTCCAAACAGTCTGCCAACCGTTTCATACTCTGCCGATAATTTTAGCGCGTACAGAGCAATCGCCACTCGTTTTTGTAAAGATGCAATTCTTATAAAAGCTGTCCTTTTTTTGCAATACCGTTCACTTTTGTACATAGTATTTCAATTGATTCCTTGCTCATCCGGAAGCTCTCTTTGAAGAAATTTTTATCATTTTTGGGCACATTTAGTTCCCAAAACTTGCCGTTTTTTTTGCTATTATTAGGAAACAACGTTTTATTAATAAAGTAAAAAGTGCAGATGGACTTTCTTACCTTCATCCACACATTCCTCTTTCTTTTGGATTTGAGAGAAGTTTGCAATAACATCAAAACATTTCTTCTTCGTATGTTTTGAAGTTTCCGCAATTTTAAAAAGCTGGAATCTTTTATCTTCGGCACTTAAAATCAAAGCCGACAGCTTTGCAATGAAATCTTGATCTTTGTCGCTTGAATTATCCATTTCTTTTAACTTCACAAAATAATTGCAATTGAACATTGGATTTAAACACAATATTTAATATTATATTTTAATAAAAGTATCAAGAAAATAACAAAAAATAAAAGTAACTTAAAATTGCAGTCTTATTCATGCCTTAAAAAAAAAACCAAGTTTCTTCACAACACTCCCAAGCAGCAAAATAGAGCGATTCGACCAGCAGCAAGTCACATCGACCTATTTTGGTTGAAAATACCCTATTTCTGACCTATTTTCGGCCTTAAATATGACCTACTTAAAATTCCGTTTCGAAGGTCCAAATTACCTCTATTCTACCTATTTCATGACTTCAAAGTCGCTTCGACTTCCAAGTCGATTTTTGGTCGAAAATAGGTAAAAAATTCCCTATTGAGTGACTTAAAATTGACTTAACTTTGAATTCCAAATTAGTAATTTTGCAAGGCAAACGGACCAAATTTCGACTTAAATTCGACTTGAAGGTCTTTAACTTATAGGGCATAATACAAAAGTTGGCTTAATTTTGCAACGACTTCAAAGTCGAGGACTTGAACTTTGTAGTCGACTATAAAGTCAAAGGTATAAAAAACTTCAAACTTGAAATCAGAAGCAGCGCAAAGAAGTGCGATATCTGAACCAGTGATGCCAGACTTTTGCAAAAAAAAAAAACCCAAAACATTATCAAAAACCTCCTTCCCTTCTTTTGAAAACGAAATACACAAGAAATAACCCACAACGATGTTTTCCCCAAGAATTGGGTGTAGTGGATTTAAAAGCATAAGAAGTTAACAAATCATTTTTTTATAAAAAACAAAGGAAACACGATTGATGATTGTTTGGATTTAGATTTAATAAAAATCCCCAAAGGTGTATATGGGGCAAAACACGTCAAGATAAAATTTTGCCGCTGGTTAACATTTCAGGTAAAGTTCGGTTCGCTAATCAATTACATATAACGATTAAATGGATAAAACGATACCGTATATAAAGAAATGATGAAATATCGATGAATTTTTAAGCAAAAAAAGGTGCGTAGTCATAAATTAATGTAAATATGTTATGCAGAGTAATATACGTACATAGTTTTTTTACCTTTCAATATAACGAAATTAAAATTTTTTTTTTATTTCCCTTAATTTCTCTATCGGAGGGTATTATTGTTAACAAATGCATATTCTGATACGTAAAAAGCTGGAAAAAAGCAAAAAAAATTATTAAAAAATAAATTTAAAAAAAAATTCTTTTAATTTCCGCTATCGTATATAGCGATAATCACTCATAACGACGGATTTTTGCTGGTCCCTTCGACATCGTTATAACCGGTTTTTACTGTAGTTGCCTACACCACACTCTGCGAGATAGCAGCATTCAGGCTCCTAATGAGCAAATATTTACTGCAAATCTCAGTGTAGGATCATGGGAGCTTACCATGCGACTAAAGGCACAAAGAGTCGTACATTGCATACGGAAACACGATTTTGTTCTGATAAACGCTAAATATGCATAAAATATACACTTTAAATGTTATTTGCGTGAAAAAACCTAAAAAACGGGGAAAATCACCAATCTGGCATCACTGCTGTGAGCCGGTTTCTCAATCAGCTGGGCAGAACAATGTCACACATAGTTGTGCTAATAGGGAGATTTTAAGGCAAAATGACTTATTAGGTCGAAATAACTGCGGAATGCCCTAACAAGAAGCGCGACTTTGAAGGCAGAATTACTTAATTAGGGAAATATGACTTATAGGTCGAAATTTTAAGGTCAATTTTACCTAATAGGTTATGAAATCAAGGAATTTCGACTTTGAGGACGAGCTTCGAGCTCCGCCATGTTTTTCGAATGACAAATTGAGAATTATTCTTCTGCATATGCTTTTTCTTTAAGAAAAACAATTTTTTTCAAGCAATATTTATTTAATTTCCATCAATGAGAAAGCCCCTTAAAAATGAAGAAGTAGAAGGAACACTTTCACGAAAAATCTCAGCGGGCATATGTTTTTGGGACTTATTAAGCGCAAAATAATTTTTAATGGAGTCCATATTTTATTAATTATTTATTTCTTAAGGCACACGAAGAAGAAAATCTACTTTCGAGTAATACGAATGACTGAGTAAGATATTATGTATTTATATCTTTCTCTGTTACTCTCTCTCACTTTTTTCGTTTCCTTTTACGTTCTCTTTCGTTTTACTCATAAGTCAAATTAGGTCGAAAATTGGTCATTGCGACTTCTTTTCGACTAATATTAGGTAAACGGACTTCTTTTCGCCCTGACTTTGAAGTCGAAATGCCCTATTATGACCTATTATTACCGCCAATCGACTTCCAATCTATTCCCCACTTACGTCGACTCGACGTCGAATCGACGTAATTTCGACCTATTTAGGTTAGGTCAAGTAAATATTCTGACCTAATATAGGTAAGAATTTACCAATTTTCGACCTATTTTGCTACTTGGGCTTAGGGAACACGCGACTAGATACAGCAAAAAGAGTCATGCACGGTACTGGAAGAGGGAAAACACGATTTTCATTCTCATAAGTAGTAAATATACCTTAAATGTAGTGCATAAATTTCGATATAAAATTACCCATACTTTTCCCCATGTCACGTTATTTGAGTGAAAAAAACCCACAATATGGGAAAAACCCACAATCTGGCATCACTGGTTGTCACGCTTTAAATTGTTGCTGAGTTACTATCGAAAACCATTGATAGTCGTTCTAAAACCATCGATAGTCACGATAGTGACAAACCATCGATAGTATCGATAGTGCCATCGATAGTTTGCGAACTCTAAGTCGTACCATCGCAGCACGGTTGCCACTCGCCTTAAATATTTTCGTACCAAACCAATCTAAAAAATGAACCAAAACCGAAAAAAATGTACCATAATCATTTATAGTCAGAATTGTGCAAAAAAATAACAAACATTTAATAGTATTCAATCAAAAAAAAGTACAATACTTTCCAGTCGCCTTACACTCTGAGTTCAGTCGCTGTTACAGCCAGTGATGCCAGATTTTATCGATAAAAAAAACCCTCATATATTGGAAAAAAATCCACTTTTCCCCATTTTCAAAAACTAAAAACCCACGAAAAAACCCAGAATGATTTTTCGAAAATATGGGCGTACCGATTTCAAAATTGAAAATTGGATTTAAACACAATATTTTAATAACTTAATAAAAGTATTTCTTGAAATCGTTTTTTATTCGTTGACATAATAAAAATATCCGTCTTGTCCTTTTGCTACGGATTCATTATGGTTTACCAAGCGTCCACACTTTAAGTATTTTGTCATAAGATCTTACCCCGCGACTAGATACACCAAAAAGAGTCATGCATGGTACTGGAAGAGGGAAAACACGATTTTCATTCTCATAAGTAGTAAATACACCTTAAATGTAGTGCATAAATTTCGATATAAAATTACTCATACTTTTCCCCATGTCACGTTATTTGAGTGAAAAAATCCACAATATGGGGAAAAACCCACAATCTGGCATCACTGGTTACAGCTATACCTTTGAGAACAGGATTGGCGCGATATCACTCAGAGTTTAAATAGTAGGTATCCGCAATCTGCAACCAGCCGAAAAATGTACCAAATTGGCAAATTGTGTACCAATGTACCAAACAAACAAAAAAGTACCAGTTTTGGTACAATTGTACCATAAGTGGCAACCGTGCATCGCAGTAACACTGCAGCCACACGTTCAATAATTTGCTTTCAAGTTGAGCACACCTACTGGTTGTCAAATTTCTTTAAAATTGAAGCTATGACGTAGGCTGCACGCAACTTGAAAGGCAATTTTATTTTCAAAATGCCGTCGTCAAGGAAACAACTTAGAATGCTATGCAACTATGATCAGCTGTTAAAAACTTGAACGTAAAATTGAAACGGATCTTGAAAGAAAAATTGAAGTCAAGTTGGCGTTCAAGTCCTAAAAGTGTGAGTGTGTTAGTAAAATGTTTTGAGTGTATATGAACTTGAAAGCCAAAAATTGAACGTGTGGCTGCCGTGTAAAGCCGAATTTGACGAACGGCGGTGATAAACATGTAGGAGTGTAGGTCTAACTCTTCTTCTTCCTAATTCCTGCAATGTGTTGGAGCTACGCTGCTTCAATATAGGCATATAGCATGAGGAAAAGAGAAGCATGCTATGGCAGTGAAATCTTTAGCTCTGCTGTGGTGAAATGCATTGCCACTTTTATTTTTAATTTTGGGCGATTTTCGAGTACATTACATATAAAATATCTACCAAACTCATAAATGCCATGATAAGCTTGAAAAACATAAAACTAATCAAGGATTTTCAATATTAAGGAGAAATAGATATTGTTCTTTTAGTCCTACCTTGTGCACATAACTTTTTTATCACACTGTTTCAGCAAAAATACTAAATTCTATGTACAATCAAATTCGTAGCCGTAGTCAAAAATATATGTCAATTTATTACAAAATGAAAACATTCGCGCACATTAAGCAAAAACATATCGTAATATATTTATTAAAGTTTCAATTATGAACTTTTCAAGCAATATAAAAAACCGAGCTGACGCTGTGTTTCTTTTATAACTTTCTTGCAAGTGGCATCATAGTGCCACTTTGTGTCTACCCGTATTGTTGTTGGTAGCTTTCTGGTGAATTTCTCGAAAGAGTTGAATTTCCTATTCCTGCTTAAGGTTTTTGTTGGTAGCTTTTTGGTGAATATCCCCAATTTGTTGAATTTCCTATACCTGCCTAATGGTGTATTTCCCCATCGCGGCAGAGGTTTTTCGACGTCGACAGTTAGACCTACAGTCCTACATGATACGAACTAGATGCAAACATGTATGGCATACAAGTATGTTAATTAAAAATCCGATGCGTACACATTGACGTACATTTACACAAACATCATTCGTTTTGTTCAAAATATCAAGCCATTTGCAAAACCTACGTACATGTATGCTAATATTCATATGTACACACGGGCATTCTTTTCATCACGCCGTACATGTTTGCATATGTGTTTCGAATCTTACCTCATTAAAATAACAGTAACAATGTTCGTATAGATTTCGAACCTGCTTCACTTCTTTCACAATTCTTTTCTTAATATAAATTTCGTATTGAATTAATGCGTAATCTTGGAGCAGTACACGCTCCTTTAAATTTGCGCTGGGTGTTTCTGTTTCTAAATAGCAAGAAATTTTGGTGTGCAAAGACAACACAAAATTTTTCAATGTGGCTGTGGAGCTATCAATTAGGTCCCTAGTGCCATCCATGGCCTGTATGTCTATACTTCCATGTTCTTTTGTTTTCAAAGCGAGGTCCCAGCTTTTTTTTATGTTTCACGCTTTGATCTATTTAAAAAAAATATACTTAAAAAATAACAAATATATAAATATCACGAAATCCACGAAAAAGTCAACCGCATAGGTCAAAAATCTAGGATAATCTCAATTCGCAGAAATTTCAAATAGAAGCTGACATAAAATTTCTAAAGGAAAAATTTTGTAATGCGTGCGTAACGGACATTTTGCTTATTATCGTCGAAATTTACAAATGGACCTTTTTCACGTTTTAAGAAGAGGGTAAAATTAATTAATAATAATTGCAAATCAATTTTCGAAAATTTTTTTTTCTTAGCACGCAAGTTACGTCCCTACGACATAAATAGATATAATTACGCAGACATAACTAAAGCGTCTAGCCATTTGTACCGCAATAAAATAGAAATCTAGGTAACCTCATTAAAATACTACAAAACTGGAAAATCCAAATTGAGGTACCGCAATAAAACTTTAAAACTGAAATTTAAACTACCCTTCTCAAAATAAGATACCGTAATAAAAACTTTAAAACTGAAATTTAAATTACCCTTCTCAAAATAAGATACCGTAATAAAACTATTAAACTGAAATTTAAACTACCCTTCTCAAGGACAAATATAATATGTTAAGATTCTTCAGATTTAAAACTACCTACATTAGTATTTAAGCAGCGACTTAGAACCTAAAAAGTTAGTCTTAAGACACATTTAATTCAATAAACACCTTGTGACCTAAGTTCGTAAACTTGTTTTTTTTCTAAATTTTCGTTAAATAAAATATTATTTAAAACTCCACTCTTAAGAGTTAAAAACGTAATTCGCACGCTGTAACAGTGGATTTCGTGATACAGTACTTCCCGCTTAATTGCAACTCGCTTAATTTCAAAACCCTTATAATTGCAATAAAACTTTTTGCAATGAGTTTTCCCCATATAACGTAACATTAATTTCCCCGTTTATTTATCACACGCTTATTTGGCAATCTTATGCCACGAAAAATACCAATTCGATAGTCTAATTATATGATTGAAAATTTCGATATCAATTACGATTGAGTGACATAAGTCCAGATGCAAACGAAGCAGTCAAGGCAATTAATGTCATACAATACTACAAACGACACTCTCAAATTTTTTTGAATTTGCTTGTAGGTATGATAAGAATGTGTAGGAGTGAAGGCAACAGGAAACATTTTGCATGAGTTCGACTGAAAAAGATAGAGTTTTGTCAACGACTGCTGTGGTGAACAGTTCAAACAGCGCTGCAGGAGTATGGGTAGTTAAGCTCTAGCGTTTTACTAGTTCTAATTCCACCAGCATGGTTCTTTATACCCCTGGTTATGTACTACTCTGTACAAAATTTAACATTGCGTGTGGGTTAAATTATCACTAATTGTACACTTGAACTAACGCTTTTTTAGTGATTTGGGAACCAATTGCGTAAATTGGGTATAGAAAAACACTAGTTCCTTTGAAAGATTATTGACCATATTTTGTAGTTTTTTGGTTATTTTTGTTCTAAAATTTTTTGAGCCTCCAATACGCAAATTTTAAAAGACACCGAATTATTTTTCGTGTTTGTTTAATTTACAAAAAATTTGTAATATATAAAGATAGATTTATTTTTGATTTCGGAGCAACAACGCTCTTTGCAACAACTATATAATGGCAACTCTTATTACTGACACGAAAAAACTTTTTTCCATGCAATACTAGTCGGAGCTTTATACGAAGTCTAACCCCCTTTGCTTTAGTTCTTTAGTTTTGGTGAAAGTACTTAGTTGCATCCGGCAATATAACCTCACGCTTCTAGAGGGTAATAAGCTTTGAGCTCTGCTGTGTGAAAGTTAGATTGTAATGTCGATGTGTGAGTTCATCTGTACACATATCGTGGTGAAAGTCAGTTTATTTTGTGTGAGTGTGTTAACTGTGGGCAAAGTCAGAATGTGAATGGGCAAAGTCGGTTTATACAAGCTCCCCTCACCCGTCTTAGTGATTTTGGGAAGTGTCGCTTGTAGTATTGTATGATTAATGTTTTAAGAGACTTTTTCCTACCTGTCGACATATATTCTATTGAATTTGAAAAAATGGAAACAGACGTCTTGAAAACAATTGAAAAAAATCGGGTCCAGTCTAAGATTACACACTTCTTCTCTCGGGAAGACTGTTAGATAATTCCTACAAAGAAAAATATATAAATATGTAAACAAATATGTACATTTTAAGTTGTACTTAAATTCTATTAAATGCAATATACGGTCATTTAACCATATATTCGCTTATTTGAAATTATATTGCAATTATCCGAATACTCGGTTATTTGATATCCCCGCTTAGTTGCATAAAAATTCGAGCAATTTTGGTGTGTCAATTAAGCGGGAAGTACTGTACTTTTTGTTGGAACTTTATTTTCTAGAAATGTTGACACCAATTTTTGGCGATGGAATGTTTCCATGTTGCTTATATGCTTGGCACTTTTTAAATGCCTGTATATAGCTGTGATGCCGCCATATCCAACTGTGAAATTGCAAGTGCACACAACACATCTAAAACAAACAAAAAAAAACAAAAAACACAAAAACAAGTTCGATATTACTAAGAAATTTATCTCCGAAACATTTATAATGCTTATTATAAAATTACTACACATTTCTAGGATATTCGTCGACGAGTGGAAATCGACTATGCTCAGTCGGGACTGCATGCGCAGGTAACTCGTTTAATAAAACCCAAGCCCTGGTAAGGGCCGGTTAGAAGCCCGGCCAGTTATATAATATTAAAACGCACACGAAAAGTCTAAATCACATACCTTGCTTCGGTTTCGTTGCTAGTTCTCCGAACCCAGTCAAATTGGGCCAACCATTGGTCCTTACATTTATTTTTCCTTCTCTCCATTCCTATCGCGCCAATAGAAAAAATATGGAAAATAAGTTTTTTAATATTAATTTTCACATTGATGAGACCAAATTTTGTTTCTTTTAGGTTAAGTTTTCATTTTTTGAATTGTTTTCCGCGTTTCACTGACGGTTTTTACATACGTGTGTCTCAAACTAAACTCCGAATTGCAGCTTCATAAAATTCCCATTCTTAACAGGCGACAGTTTGCTCAAAATGGTGTTTTAGATTTCCACTTCCAACTATGTATGCGTTTTTCCCAACCGCAAGACACTTTATTTGGAAAAAGCTAGAGATGCCCGAATATAGTCGATGTTTAACTCAAAACATCGAAATCTAAATCGATATTTTTAATCAATCAAAAGTTAACCTAGGACCGATTTACACACAGCAATTTTTCATTGGCAATTTTCGAGTTTGGCAAAACGGGCAAGGCGAAGTGAAACTATTTCTCCCCTATTTTTAATTCCCTATCGATTTTAAAAAGCAGTACAAAGAAGTACGAAAATGAGAAAGCAGTACATTTTGAGATTATTTTTTTTGGGAGTACAATGCAGTACACGGCTTCAAAAGGCAGTACGTTTACTGCCAAAAACAGTACGTCTGGCAACCCTATCTACGTATGACTTGTTGATGATAGCGTCCGCTCCTGAGGGCATCAACTTCATATGCTTAGCGGCGTTAACATTTTTTACATATTCCGCACAACACGGTGAGCACGTAGCGCCGAATATCATTGACTGCATGATGTATACACGAATCGGACCACTCGCGTCGCCACCACGCCACAGAAATCGTTACGCATCTTGGTCGCTTTCATTGATGCGCACTTGGCAGAACATTTCTTGAATATCACCGGCCACAGCGATTTTTTCAATTCGAAATTTGTACAAAATATCAATTAGCGATTGAGCATGCTCCGGACCCTTCAACAATTTCGAATTTTGTAATGTTTTTTAAGAAACCGCAGCAGCATTAAACACGAATCGTAACTTGTTCGGTTTGTTTGGGTTTATCACTCCAAAATGTGGCAAATACCAGGTCTTGGGTCCGTGCAGGTTTGCTGTTTTTAGCTCCATTAAGCGGGCGTATCCTTTTGTCACATATTTTTCTATTTCGTCACTGTACGCTTTGGCATACTTTTCATCGCGTGACATTTTTTGTTCAACACCCAGCAGGCGTTTTTTTGCCATGTCATAGCTGTCAGGGAAGTTAACATTTTCTTCGCGCCACAAAAGTTCAGATTCATTCCGTTCGCCAGAGAGTTTTGTGGTCGCCTTTAAAATCTGGCGGGCTCGCTTGTTGTCTTTTGACTCAAGCACGATATCTGAACTTCGAACGCCAAAGCTCTCAATAGAAAAGTAATCCTCTACTTATTTGTGCAGTTTATCGAGATTATGTGCTTCTCGAACGTGAAGTACTCTCGGCGTTATGTCAGAATTGGGGTCAGTTGGCCCATATGCTGCCCAACCAAGCTTTGTCATGGCAGCTAGAGGCTCATCAGGACCGGATTAAACCATATCCTTTGCGACGCCCATACAATTGTCAAGACCAATCAAAATGTTAGGCTTAGCGTTCGTATAATTCATTATAGGCAACGCGCGCAAATTTTAATAGTTTTCTCGGCAAAATGATTGACTTGGTAAGTCCAAGTTACGTACAGTAGGGACGTCTTTAATAACACATTTTTCAGCATCACATTGCTGACCTTTAATGTGAACAGAAACTCTTTTCGAAGGCTCACTGGTGGTTTTTGGTTGTGTCATTGTAAAGTTAGGGGTGCGTCTTGCCCCTTACGGCTCAAATGAATGGCTACGTCAGCTTCCATCAAAGAAACGGACGAACCATCATCCAACATTGCATATGCCAGTATGCTGCCTTTCGGTCCAGACAGTGTAACTGCAACAATCTTAAAGAGTTCCCTTGATTGGTCATTTTGGAAACTAAAAACGTGTTTGGTAGCATCCTTGGCACTGGTAAGTTCATTATTTCTGACAGTCGGCTTATGTAGAGCAGGATGATGCAAATTTTTACATCCATTTGTTGCACATTTTTTTTATACTTGCAATTTAAAAGGCTATGCCCTTTTTTCAAGCATCCGAAACATAGGCTATGGGATTTCGCGACTTCCCATATTTTATCGCATTCCATTGTCTTTAGCGGCCTACAATCAGCCGTGCGATGATTCTGATTGCAAAAGACACAATTTAATTTTGGCTGCTCACTGCCGGCCTCAGCGGCATGCAAAACTCTGTTTTGTTGCACAGGTTGATTCGATTGTGAGCGCGGCCTAGACTCACTTTTGGCAACAAACGTTGAAGGCAGTAAACTTACTATTTTTGCAGTAAAGCTCACCCAGTTGGTAAAGTCTTCCAGATTCGGGTGACCATCAAGTGAAAGTACATTGTTTGCCCATTCAAACTGCTTGGAGGCGGGCAGCTTACTGACCAGTTGCTCTAACACGGTTGAATTGTTTATATGATGTTCCGCTTTAGTAGACCCTCAACAACGCAACCATATTACGTGCACGAATCGACAAGTGCAAAATTCCATCCAATCGATGCTCAGAAATTGTTGGAATTTGTTGAATACTTTCCAACTGCGACCTTATTAATAACTCCGGTCGTCCATAGTTGAATTCCAATTCCGCCATCGCTGCTGGCACATCTTGTGGGAATATTAGCAGCGCGACGAAACACATTAACGGGCAGCTCCCGCTATGCCTTTTGCAAACGCAAGATATTCTGCCGATCATTGTAATTAAATTCATCTGTTGAATCAGTAAAATTGGCGTTAAATGCTGGCCAATCTTCAGGCTTACCACTAAATGATGGAGGCGGATACAGTTTTATTTTGCTTTCTTCCAATTGCATCAATCCAGTAGGCTGATTTTTATTTACATTACCAAAATTAAGCCCAGCTGATTCTTGGCATGTTGAAGTTTTATCGATAGCAATCGAATGACCATTAACATTCGATAATTTTTTTTTTATATTTTTATCGCCGATATTAGAATCATTGGGCGAATTCGTTTTGACAGGCTCATTATTTTCGGCGCCAGGCGAATTCATCTTGGCGGGAATCGACTGACAGGGTCGTGTTTGCATCATTCGTTCCATTTGTGTGCGTAGCTCCGTCAATGCCAACTTATTATTCTCATGCATACCTTGTAATTCTTTGATGTTGTCCCGTCGCATAGCTTCATAATTTCTTTGAGTTTCAGCTCTCATCTCTTCGAATGATCTCCATATTGCAGCCATCTGAGTAGCGATTTGAGATGGTTCCGGCGGCGTTTGGAATCCACTTGTATCCAGCGCATGGACCTCAATGTCATTGACGTCCTCAGTGGAATCACTCCTCTGATTCCCATCAGTCACGATGCTATCGCGCTTTTCCTTCTTCTGGCTTCGTGTTTTCGGCACTATGTCAGCGAATAATTGTGTCACGGCGTTTAACAGAATTTAATTTCTCTCGACAAGATGAAAACTTGTATTTCCACAGAAAAGAATTCCGAAATTCAGCGGCGGCAAGTAAATTTTTTCAAATTTCAATTCGTTTTGAAATCCGGCGGCGTTTAATTAAATTTCAGAATTTCAATCAATTATGAAATACAGCACGTTAAACAATGTGGTTTTTGGCGAAAATAAAGATTCGACAACAGTTATTTTTAAAGTTATGAACGTTTACTAATGTTTTGAGTTGTAATATATTTTTTAAATTTGAAAATGACAAAATGCGACTTAATTATCTGAAAACAAACTTTGAAATTTGACGTGTTGTTCGCTGTACTGTGTTGCGTTTCAATTTTGGTGTTTGTCTGTTCTCGCTGGCGTTCAAAACTCAACTGAACTCGGGCGAACACTCAAATGAAGATGACAGCTGCTGATGATGACAAATATGAACATGGCATAGGATTGACAGGGTTGCCAACAGGAAGCAATAATTGAAATGTTGAAAGACCAATATCTGAAGGTAACAGCAAAGAGGTCGTGTTAAATTTAATAATTTAATGATATATTTTTATTTGACATACTCCAACTAGTAAAAGTGGATGGCTGGGCATTTCAAGTGATTAAAAAAAAATTTGGCAATTTCCTCATACGCTAGAAGCAATTGATGGAAAAGATATTAGAATCAAATCGCCACCTCACTCTGGATCAGATTTTTATAACTATGTATAAGGGGTTCTTCAGCATTGTTTTACTTGGCGTTGTTGATGCACACAGCTGCTTTATCTACATCGATGTGGGTGGCAACGGACGAACATCTGACGTCGTTGTCTATAAAAATAGCAGCCTTTATGAGGCCAGCGGACGAACCTTTACCAGGGAAAATATAAAAACTCCTTACTTCTTTATCGGGGATGACATATTCGGCCTAAATCGTAATCTGATGAAAGTTTTCAACAGAAATTCAAATCTCAGCGTGGCTCAAGAGGCATTTACTTAACCGGCTTAGCAGAGCGTAGAGATGGCGTTTGGAAGACTTGTTTATCACTTACAACATGTGATACACTTGTGAAAGCCTGCTGCGTGTTCCACAACTATTTTACACGCCCACTTGTAGAGCCACAAATGCCTTCACAGGAAGCATTTGCGCACAGCTTTCCAGAAACGATTTTATCACTTTCAGTGCAAGAGCTTGGATCATACAGGTACGCCGTTCAGATGAGAGAAAATACGCGAAAATACTGCGTCACTGAGGGAGACGTTCCATTTCAATGGGATAAAATAAAAAACAAACTGCTGTACCTACTTAAATAAATAAAATTTAAAATTTTTAAAAGTAATCATTATTTGTTTATTATTTGTAAAAAAAATCAGAGCAGGTTGGAAGTCATTCTTAGTCCAAAAAAGATAAATGGTACTTCATTCTTAGTCTACAAAAAATAAAATAAAAAAAGTAAGAGCTATCCATTCTTAGTTTAAAAACAAAGAATTTACGAATTAAAATATATTGGCATCATATAATGCAGTTTGTAAAATGTCTTGCGGCTGGGCAACAGGAAGTTGAGTTCCTTCCAATTCTGCAAGAACAATGGCAACTCCCGTAACTGCAACGAAATGGTTTTTGCAAATGATGTGAATACATCTTCCGGTTCATTGGCCGTTGCAGAGGCAATTATGGCATCCACTGCGCTGTTAAATTTTGCATCTCTGCGAGATTTCCTATTTTGTTTGCTTGAAATCTGACGACGATGATGAGGCCAAGGACGAAACTGGCGATGGTGACGGTAATGGTGTTACTGCTATCGGTGTTGATCTATTGTGGATTGGCGATGGTGGTGGTAATGGCGTTGAAAGTTGTCCGCAAACCCACTCAGAGTCCTCAAGTAAAGTCAAATCCAAACTAATTGCTTCGGATGCAAACTCTACACTCTCCTGTAAAGAACGAATTTTTAAAAAACAAAATATCGGAAATGCATTTAATTAAAAATACCGCATTTAGATTGCTTGCGGTCCTTCGCATAACCACAACCGAATCGAGGAAGCTCATTTTCTGGTAATAAAATAGATGTGGCTCGTACATAGAGGTCGCCGAAGCTCCGGATTTTTACTTGCATCAATTTTTTTTTTCGGCAACGTAAGCCGTGCGAAAATGTTTAATTTTTTTTTATTTTTTTTCTTGAATCACGCGTTTCATTTCTTTGGCTATTTGTTGCCATCCATTATTTTTAAAGTCAGTGCGTTTATATGTTGCACTTTTATAGTCCCACAAACACTCAAACTGCATGTATAAATTAATTAACTTTATAATGTCCGATGCACGCCACTCCAATTTTTTTACTTCTTCACACTTTGATATTTTCCGTATAATGATTTTCAGCTTTAAAAAAAAGCAAAATGGCGCTCATTGCCAACTTCATGGCAAGCAATATTGCAAGACATAAATTGGCATCTTGCGGTCTCCATTGGCAATCTCTATACTTTGACAGATGGCATGCCATGAAAAATTGCATGTTGAGATGCCGAGCTATAGATAAAAAATTTCTTCCGTACTTTACATCGGCCCAAGCGAACTACCCCTAGGGTCTGACCGATTTCAGAAATTATTGGCACCCCTCCATATTTCATCATATCCAAAATTTTGACTGAGTTTGGATTAAATCGGTTGACTTTTATTGGCAGCTCCCATGCAAAGCTATAACTATGGGTCTATGGGAGGTATCCCTAGGGTCCGACCAATTCGGACCATTTTTTGTTTATTTTTTAATTGGATTTAGAAAAGAGTATGTCAACTTCTATTATTATTGGACTACTCCTTCTACTTTTTTCCAAATAATGTTTGAAGCGGAACCACTCTGCGACAGGTTGGGCATTTCTGCCTTCTTAGTTTTTACGCTAGTCTCCTAAAAATAATTAGGATATTCCCTTAAAAGTGAAAAGATTGAAAAATCGTAAAAGTGTAAAATTTTTCATACAAAATTTCGTTCATTAATTTCTAAGCCTTCCTCATTTACGATTTTTCGAAGTTTTCGAGGCAAATACACGTTTAAAGTTCGGTGTCCACTTCAATCAAAAATTTTTTTGGAGACTTATACCGCGTTTCCATATGGTGTTTAACTCGCGTTTAAGCGTTTAGGGTCCTAAACGCGGTGTTTAACTCGTGTTTTGCCATACAAAAGTTTAACGCGAAAACGGAGTGTTTATCTCTTAAACACCTCATAAACACTTTCATCGATAGGAAAAAAAAAAATTTATCGTATCGTTCGTTATTTCATGCATATCTAACTGTCAAAAGAAAATCAAAACAAAATACGAAAATGGAAGGTAAGGACGAAATACTTTGCGTTGAATATTTTTTAATTATTTGCAAAATATTTTTCCAGATAACTATAGCGACTGTCAAAATGCGAAAAAGAGGTAAATATATGGTTGAAATAATTGAAATAACTGAACTAATGCATGAGTTTTCTTTATTTCGTTAGACAAAAGAGAGAACGGAATGGAACCAATTTTCGCAATGTTTGCTTTTAGAGATGTGGGAAGAGAGGATCACTCAACTCCGGGGAAACCGCAAAAACTCCCACGTTCTTGCTGAAATGGCAGACGAGCTTTTGAAAGATGGTAGCTGAACATTTTTTCCTTTTCAATTGCTGCGACATCAAAGGGATATGGCTTCATCACAAGATCGGAGAAACGGAAAGCCGAATCGCCCAACACCACCACAGGAACGTTTACCCCACTTATTTCTTTTGATCTCTCCTTCAATATGGGGCTGTCGTATAGAGCCTTCTTTAACAATGACTTTTCAAAAATTTGGGAGTCATTGCAACGCCACGGAGACCCGACGTTCACGTACATGAAGCGATATCTGCAGAAAAAGATGGCAATGATTATAACATATTTAAATTTCATTCACACATTTTACCTGTAAGAAACCAAAGCAAAAATAATGGTGGAGTACCAACCCTTATAGTTATGGTAATCTGTTGCATCTTCTGCTGCAGGCCTCACTTCAATGTGGCAACCATCTGCACAAAAGATTTACTTAAATGTATATTGAACAACGAAAATGATTGTATCTCTTACCTATCGCTCCGAGACATTGGGGAAATCCCATGCGTTCAAACCCCTTCACGCATTCTTCCACTTTTTCTGGCGTTAGAAACTGGCTTGGTATATATTCAGGTGCTAAGGTCTTGCACACGTCTGTGCAGAAATCCTTCAAAATTTTATACACCATTGTTTTAGATACTCCAAACAGTCTGCCAACCGTTTCATACTCTGCCGATAATTTTAGCGCGTACAGAGCAATCGCCACTCGTTTTTGTAAAGATGCAATTCTTATAAAAGCTGTCCTTTTTTTGCAATACCGTTCACTTTTGTACATAGTATTTCAATTGATTCCTTGCTCATCCGGAAGCTCTCTTTGAAGAAATTTTTATCATTTTTGGGCACATTTAGTTCCCAAAACTTGCCGTTTTTTTTGCTATTATTAGGAAACAACGTTTTATTAATAAAGTAAAAAGTGCAGATGGACTTTCTTACCTTCATCCACACATTCCTCTTTCTTTTGGATTTGAGAGAAGTTTGCAATAACATCAAAACATTTCTTCTTCGTATGTTTTGAAGTTTCCGCAATTTTAAAAAGCTGGAATCTTTTATCTTCGGCACTTAAAATCAAAGCCGACAGCTTTGCAATGAAATCTTGATCTTTGTCGCTTGAATTATCCATTTCTTTTAACTTCACAAAATATTGACTCATTGTCAACCATCCGTCATTATACCGTATCTTGATGCCAAGAAATTGTTTAAGAACTCCACAGTCTGACATTTCAAATTCAGATTTGAAGTCTTCCTTCAATGCATCAATAGCTTGTATGTCCTTCCCGGCAATCAGTAGATCATCAACATATAGAATGATGATCATTACATCAGTGTTACTAGCATCGAATTTTGTATACAGGCAATAGTCATGCATAGACCGTTTAAAGCCAAGTCGTAGAATGTAATTATTAAAACGCTCATTCCAACATCGCGGTGCTTGTT
>CM035806.1:130474545-130485930 GCA_020466095.1 Chlorops oryzae
ATATTATCTTATAAAAAAAATTCCGGAAAAAGATGTAAGTATCTAACATTTATGCGTGCACCCGGAATAACCTCTATAATAATTCAAGCCATCGCGAGTCCAATATATTGCATTTTTATCACTAAGCCTTGGATGTGGTGGATTATGAAGCTTTTATCTATCATAATTTCATTCAAACATAATTCATATCCTGACACCAATTTCTTTTCGAAGACACACAACAAAAATAAAAATGGAGGACGTGATTCCCTATCGCCCCAGATATGCAAGTGAGAATTTTCTTTTGCCCAATTTAAGCTCATTTTCTGAAAGAGCGCTGTTACTTTCTCGTCAAATGGGTCAAAAACACATACATTCATTCATGCATTTTTAGGACGCCTGCAGTAAAAAAAAAATGGGAAAAAACAAACATTTATTTGACTGTCCATTCAAATTCCTGTGGCTGTCACTAATTAGTTCCATTTTTCATGCAAGACATGTGTACGAGTATTTTCATTTTTTACCGCACCTCCCAATGAAAGGAAATTACTCGCTCATTGAAAATGAAAAGAGATAAGTAAAGCCAAACGAACACCCAAGCAAATGGTCGCTTTGTATGGTGTTTTTAATAGGACAACCAACATGACAGCAAGACAGTTGATTTCTGAAAACGCTTCGGGTAAGCAAATCATTGCACAAAAGCGTTGCCTGAAAGTATGACAAATTCAATTTGCAATTGTTAAACTGTTGCGTGTTCTCTATATTCCAGCAACATTTTTGTGGATTTTTTGCGACACAGTATCGTTCGGTTTTTTACAGCCCTGTGGAAAAATAATCGGGCTTACATACCTATTACGGTAGTCGTCGCTATCGTTGGCGACGATTTAACATCGGTGTCGTCGTTGTCGTCGTTGCCGTTGCTTCGCCCCTTAATAGCTATTACGGTACTAGTTCGAGACGACCAAGACTAATTTTAAACGAAATTGGTAGCACTTTTTTTTTTTTAATTCAGAAAATCTGACGAAAATCTTACGAAAATTTTTTTGTGAGACACAATTTTAAAGGCAAAAAAATTTGGAAGGCTCAAGCGATAATGAAAAAAAAAAACAAAGTAATATCCAGAGGAGAATTTTAAGACAAAGAATGGATATTTTAAGTTAGCATGGGAGGACCGGGTGAATTTATTTTTGCCGAAATAGCTTCCTATTCTTCCTTAAAATTGCTAGGAATATTTCCTATTCTTCCTTAAAATTGATAGGAATATTTCCTCTCGCCAAACTTGGGTTCTTTTTAAGCTGGCTCACTATTGAATGAAATTGATTTTCATTTTATTACTTTTATCGCACTGCTCGCCTGCTAGTCGTCATCAAAATAAATAGCGACAGAAAACGACAAGAAGCGACTCTCGCGGCGACTACGATAATATGTATTTAGTGACGACGACGACAATATTGCGTCGACGGCGACTACTGTAATAGGCCCGAATGTGTTCAATTCACTTAAGGCAGGGATCGGCAGTAATAATATTTTCAGCAATATTATCGGTACTTATTGCGGATTGACCAAAAATTTTTATTCTTTTATTCTTGATTATTGAATAAAAGAAATCACAAATTGCAAAAATAAAATTTCTGAATAATGAAAAATTGATATTTCAAAATGAAAAAATTCGAATTGAAAATATGAAAATACTTATAAAAAGAAAAATTGCGATTGCTTGAAAAATCGAAATTTTAGATAAAAGGATTATGAATTGATTGAGTAACGAATAATCAGTCTTTTTGTATTACGGATTATTCAGGAAATCAATATTCATACTCCCAAGCTTATGGATTATTTGAATAATCAATATTCATATTCCCAAGATTATGGATTATTTGAATAAAAGTCGAGATATCCCATTGGAAATTGGTACGGAAATAATCAGCGGCTCCAGTAGATCCGATTGACACGTTTTTTATACCCGACATAGTTTGTGTCGAGAGTATATTGCGACTGGTGCTGTCTGTAATACACAACCACACGCAACGCAATATACCCTCGACACAAACTATGTCGGGTATAAAAAACGTGTCAATCGGATCTACTGGAGCCGCTGATTATTTCCGTACCAATTTCCAATGGGATATCTCGACTTTTATTCAAATACTCCATAGTCTTGGGAATATGAATATTGAATATTCAAATAATCCATAATCTTGGGAATATGAATATTGAATATTCAAATAATCCATAATCTTGGGAGTATGAATATTGATTTCCTGAATAATCCGTAATACAAAAAGACTGATTATTCATTACTCAATCAATTCATAATCCTTTTATCTAAAATTTCGATTTTTCAAGCAATCGCAATTTTTCTTTTTATAAGTATTTTCATATTTTCAATCCGAATTTTTTCATTTTGAAATATCAATTTTTATACCTTTTCCGAAGGAAAGGGTATATTAAGTTTGGCACGGTGTATGTAACATACCAAAGGAGTCGCGGTAGATATAGACATATATATATATTCTTGATCAGGATGACAAGAGGAATCGATCTAGCCATGTCTGTCTGTCTGTCTGTCTGTCTGTCTGTCTGTCTGTCTGTCTGTCTGTCTGTCTGTCTGTCTGTCTGTCTGTCGGTCACACTTTAGTTTTTCGTAATTTACTCCTAAGCCATGAAAGATATCATATTGAAATTTGGCATGACTTCAACCAGGTAAATGTCCGAAAAACTGCATACAAATTTTTTTCGTAGTCCCTTCTTGGGTCGTGGGAAGTGGTTCAGAAGTTTCAAAAATCACGATTTTTAACGTTTTTTCCTGGATAACTTTTTTACTATACATCCCAGCTTATTGAAATTTGGTGAGTGTATAGCTACTATGTAGACTTAAGCTTTCGCTGAAAAAAAATTGCGACATCGCTATAACTATGGTCATCATCCTACACAATAGAAAAAAACACTCTTTCTCTTATTCTCATATCTGAATACAAAAATTATTTTTTTGCTTCTTCTGATTGTGTATTTTGCCGCCAAATAAAGTCGTCCATTATGGATAAATTTTGACCATGACCACATTTCGCGAAATTCGCAAAAATTGATTTTCACTATTTTGAATTGAGTATTTCGCAGCTAAACAAAATGTCCTCTAAGGGTTAAAATTTGATCAAGACCACCATCCGCGAAATTCGCGAAAATTTGATTTTCACTATTTTGAAGTGAGTATTTCGCAGCTAAACTAAATTTCCTCTAAGGGTTAAAATTTGATCAAGACCACCATCCGCGAAATTCGCGAAAATTTGATTTTCACTAGTTTGAATTGAGTATTTCGCAGTTAAACAAAATGTCCTCTAAGGGTTAAAATTTGATCAAGACCACCATCCGCGAAATTCGCGAAAACCTGATTTTCACTATTTTTAATTGAGTATTTCGCAGCTAAACAAAATGTCCTCTAACGGTTAAATTTTGACCATGACCACCATTCGCGAAATTCGCAAAAATTTAATTTTCACTATTTTGAATTGAGGATTTCGCAGCTATACAAAATGTCCTCTAACGGTTTGAAACTGACCATGCTCACCATCCGCGAAAATTTTGTGCTTAATAATAATCTCGAGTCTTAGAAGGTATAAATAGATATCCAAGCTAGGACAACGAAAACGGCAGGAATTTTTGTTAAGGTAATGTTTTAACATATTTCAGGCTGAGGAAAAGGTATGTGTGCAATCGGCTTAGCCGATGTAAACTTCTTTACTTGTTCATTATTCAGAAATTTTATTTTTGCAATTTGTGATTTCTTTTTATTCAATAATTAAGAATAATGAAGTATAGAAAAATTTTATAATCAAAAAATCAAAATTCAAAATTTTTTTTTTGTCGATCCCTGACTTAAGGGAAGAATTCCTAGGCTACTCGAAGGATGAGCGGTAAAATCTTCATCTAAAGCAGTGATGTCCAAAACTATACATTGACTTTCATACTTGTGTGTGTGAATGCGCTGCCCAGCAAACATTTGGATAAGCTTTTTACAAAGGTGCTTACTATTCATTTGTTTCCAAGTAATTTTCCAAATTTTTTCCAAATGTGTTTGGGAAACGTTGAATTTCTCAAGTACTTCGCAAATCCACCCAAAAGAATATGTATGTTATACAGATGTCGTACATACATACGAGGCGTCTACAGTTCGATTTTTTCGAACGTTAATATATTAAATCTAGCACCCGCGAATGCGATCTCTTGGTAGCGTAATGGGAGCGTGCTGCAATTTGCAACCTGGAGGGCTCGAGTTCGATTCCTGTCGCGGGCAAAAAAAAAGGTTGAGGAAAAATTGGGACGTAGAAAAAGATATCTGAGGTAAAATTTGATCCACTAAGAGGGGAGAAAGGAAGTTGGCAGTTATAAATTTGGGTTACTATCCGGTCGTCAGAAACGTAATGCATAAATGTTTGGATTGAAAGCTTGTTATGCCTCTAGGTTTTGAAATATTTTTTAAATGTTATAATATTATCCACCTAAGTATTCAAAAAAAAAAAAAAAATTAAATAACGCTCGCCGCAGCATGTACGACTCCTTGGGTGACAATGGCATCGTAGAATGGTGCTATGAATTGCTGTATACTCTCTGACTTGGGGCAAATGCAACAATTGGTCTCCAATTTACCATCCGTAATCTGGGTAATACTTATTAGATTAGTTAGATATGGGAAAATAAAGATCATTGCTAGAAGAGACAGCAGAAAACATTGAGTGGTAAATTAAGAGGATATATAGACTGTCATTAATGCAAGATTGTTGCATGTGGCATGGATGTGAGGTGTGCTTACATACCTAATATATAATAATGCGTTTAAGTTGGCTTACTTGGTGTGGTCCGTGGCCGTATTATGTCGACGCCTCCTTTGCCGCCAATTTTCAATTGCCCGCGATTCGGATCGGGTGTATATCGTGAGTCTAACGAGCCGCCATTATTATGTTCTGTCCAGAATTATTGATGTGTGTTTGGCCGAACGAATAATCCGATTTCTTATAGCCCGCCGGATATCCTAGCGCGAGCTCCTGATCTTGACGTTTACTGCAGCACTTGTTGCCCATTTTTCAATTTTCTTACTTTAGTGTTGCTTTCCTTCCTTCCACAACCACTTCTCTACCAAATATGTGAACTGAGAAAGAATCCTGTTTGTTGTGACGTTCTTTTTTTTTTTTTTTTTTTTTTTTCTTGAATGTGATTTCAAAATCGTCGGTGATTTTGACAAAGTTATGACAATTCGTGTTTTTATGATGTTTTCTCGTTTGTGATGCAAAATTTCAAATGTTTAACAAAAAAAAAAGGAGGGGAAAAATTTCAGAGTTTAGTTTTGTTTCGAAGAGTTTGAAGGCTTTTTTTTAACCGCATGAGAGAAAATCACACCATGTATTCCATGTAGTCGTGCATGTTCATCGCTCTATTCTTTATGCATCATAATTTTTCTGTTGCGACTTCTGTCGATAATACTGTACTTTACGTACTAATTCGCGTAAAAATTTCATTTCACATACTAATTATATAAATTGTTATTTTATATATTTTGTAAATTATTTTTTCTCCCATTTATCTTTGAGTGCATTTTGTTGTTGTTGTTGTTGTTGTTGTTAGTCGGGCTGTAGGTTTCGCTGCTCGTGTTGCTTTCTTTCAATGAGTTTGGCGTGACTATTCAAATTTGTTAGTTAGCTATCAGTCATCAGTCAGGTTCGAATCAATGGTTTTGTAAAGATAAGAAGAAAGAGCACCTCAAATAGATAAAAGTCTATAAAACGAAGATAAGGAGATTGTTAGCTAATATTATTACTATTATAATTATTTTATTTTTTTTTTTTTTTTTTGTGATGAATGCATTGAGGCTTCGGGACTTTCTCTTTTGACTTTGGAGGAATGTTTATCGTGCAGCGGGTAGAGTGCCTTCGGTGCCTTAATGTATCTGATATAGATTATTGATTGTTCGGATTTTAGAGACTTGAGTTTTGATTTTGTTCGTGGAAGTTTTATAAATTATGAAGAAAATCTATTTAAAAAAAGACGTTGCTGCAAATCCTTATCTAGTTAGCTTTTCCATGTCTTTTATCGAGCGATCCTGTCCTCCCTGTTGTCTTCAGAGTTCGGGTAGTGCGGAATAATCTGCAAACACAGAAAATGGTTGTCGTTGCGAATTAATGTGATTCATTATTTTGTAAAAAAAAAAAAAAAAAAAAAAAAAAAAAAAAAAAAAAAAAAAAATTTAAATGATTAATAGGTTCCTAAGAGCTCAGTGATGCTAAATTGGGGTATTTTTCACATTTTAAAAGATTTTTATATTCCCATATTAGTTTTTGTGCTGATATTGTAACACCTAGAACGAAGCTCCACATTTTAATATCTGTGAATTTAGACATGTCCGTCTGCGTAAACATATTCAACTAGAACACGTTCTTGAACCCTTCTAAACCCATCTATATCGAGATGAATGGTTTATGTATTAGAAAGTAAGAAATTCTTCTTGAAAAGAAATTATCGAATTTATCGAAATGTTATTTTTCTTCAAAGCGTTTCAGTTGAAATGTCCCTGGCGTCACACCAAGGCGAATTCTCAGCAAAATCATAAACTTCAATCTAAAATCTAAGATGAACACAACGATTCGTCTATGCTGATTGACATAAAGACCGAAGAGATTGAATGTCATTGCTGCGTTGTTTTGCGGTATTAACGTCAACAGCATCGGAATTATCAATGAGCATCTCACACCATTTCTCATCATGTCGCAGACAGTTTGAAATTGCTGCTGATGCTGCAAAACGTTACCTTTCAGACGGTTAGACACATGAACGAGTGTAAAAACTGAAGTTAAAAGATAACACAGTAAAATGAAATAAACAAGTAAGAAAGCTAAAGTCGGTCAAGCCCGACTTTGAAATACCCAGCGTCCCGACATTACGAGCGCACTATGTTTTGCTTCTCTATTTGTGGGCGTGGCAGTGGGAGGGCAACATAAATTATTTCCCTACACCTTTCATTCGCCTTGGTGAACCTATGTTGCGAATTTGAAGCTTCTACTTCTTTACTTCGGAAGTTACGAAAATCTTCATTTGTGGGCGTGGCAGTGGCGGCCGCATAAAATTTTTTCCTACACCTTTCATTCGCCTTGGTGAACCTATGTTGCGAATTTGAAGCTTCTACGCCTTTTACTTCGGAAGTTACGAAAAATCTTTATTTGTGGGCGTGGCAGTGGGCGGGCCGCATAAAATTTTTTCCTACACCTTTCGTTCGCCTTGGTGAACCTATGTTGCGAATTTGAAGCTTCTACGCCTTTTACTTCGGAAGTTACGAAAAATCTTTATTTGTGGGCGTGGCAGTGGGCGGGCCACAAAAAATTTTTTCCTACACCTTTCATTCGCCTTGGTGAACCTATGTTGCGAATTCGAAGCTTCTACGCCTTTTACTTCGGAAGTTACGAAAAAACTTCATTTGTGGGCGTGGCATGGGCGGGCCATAAAAAAAATTTTCCTACACCTTTCATTTGTCTTGGTGAACCTATGTTGCGAATTTGAAGCTTCTACGCCTTTACTTCGGAAGTTATGAAAATTCTTATTTGTGGGCGTGGCAGTGGGCGGGCTACATAAATTTTTGTTCCTAACCTTTCATTTGCCTTAGGCAACCTATGCTGCGAATTTGAAGCTTCTACGCCTTTTACTTCACAAGTTACGATAAGCCCTTATTTTTGGGCTTATTTGTGGCGTGGCTCGAGGAGGGCGGCGTCCTTTTTGCCAGGATATGTCCCTTTCGTAGTTTACCAGTACACCAAATATCAATGGAATGTGTTGACTGGTTCGCAAGTTACAAGCATTTTACTGAAAACACATTATATTCATTTGTGGGCGTGCAGTGGGCGGATGTCTCCCATTTTTACTTAGGATCATACTCGGATCCCGATATACCTGTGTGCCAAATTTCGACTTGATTGGTCCAGCCTTTCGGAGGAGATCCGACCACGGACGGACGACAGACGACAGACGGACAGACGGACGGACGGACGACGGACGGACGGACAGACGGACAGACGACAGACGGACAGAGGACATGTCTAAATCGATTCATTTTTGATCCTGATCATTTTATATATATTTTTCTATAGCTCCGGAGCTTAATTCTCCCTGTTACAAGATTTGCACAAAACTAATATACCCCGCTTACGCTGGTATAAAAAAGAAGCCAAACCATCATTGTTATGGGCCAAATATGTATAAAGATTGCTGTGAACTCGGTCAATTCCTTCAATTGAAACGAAAGAGGACAATGCTCACGAATTTCATAGACAAAGAAACAAATACATAATATAATATATATATAAAAGAGAGAAAGCGCGCCAGAGAGTGAGAGAGAGATGCTGCGATACAACCAAACATTGCCCTATTGTGCTACGTTAAAGATGGCACGGATTGTGGAAATTGTGGCACACACACGGCTCGCGCATCGATGAAAGCACACTACATGCAGTAGAAGTCGCCTTTAAGGATCTATAAAATTTATATAATTTTCTCAGTTGTTCCTTGATGAATCCATTAATTGTATTGAAGTTGATATTCGTAGATCGTACTCCATATAAAAGTTTTCTTATAAGAGGAGTCCACAAAAAAAAAATGTATATGTATATATATCAGAAATAGATTAAAATTTGTTAGGCTTTCAATTTCATTGAATTCTTTTCTAGAAGTTCATAGACAAAATATCGATCATTCATCCACTCTTGAAGCTTATTTAGTCCAACAGTATCCAGGTGGAGCTTTCAACTCTTTAAGCTTTCAGTTTAGCTTGCCCATGAAGTTTCTATGACAATTAAGATGCGGAATTCAGATAGTCTCTTACAAAAACACGAAATACCATTTAGTTTGTAAATTGTAACGAAAATGTTTTTCTAGTCAGCTTATAACATAGAATTGTGAATATTAAATCGTAAATAACAAACTTTTCTAATAATTTACGCTGTCGTACAGAATGCCTGACTGACTTGAGGACATGGACTCTTAAATATTCAAGCTTTAGAAAATCTTGCGTCACATGGTGTACCACAGACGATCAGACGCAACAAAATGTAGGGTAATAAAAATTGCCCTTTAACAAAGCAAGCGACGGGTGAACGACTTTAACGCCGCACGGGCGACAACGAAGAGGTCAAAAGCAGCAACGGCGCATTCAAAGTTGCCGCAGGGAAAATCCGTTTTTAACTTGATGTCCTTTTAATCCGCCAGAGTTTATCAATTCAATTGGAAATTCAAAAAATAAACTAGATAAAACTTATTTATGTATATACTTATCAATAAAATTAGAAGCAATGAAACTGTCAGAGGCAAAAAAAAAAAAAAAAAATAAAAATAAAAAATAGAATTGGAAAACTTTCTAATTCGAAAGGATTACAAGAGACCTGCGAATCCTGGCCATGATCGTAGACAGTTAAGAGCACATTGCTCGACAAGTTTTGCTATCAAATTTCTCTACATCATAAGTGGAATCGGAATAAGCATCAGGATAAGGAAAATAAGGATATGATTATAGAATTTTCGAGGATATAGATACACACACACACAAACACTAACACACAGTGACCCTGCAGTAAAAATGACTGGCCCAAGTGTAGCTTTGGTCGGTGCTTCATGTTACCACTACTATCCCCTCAAATTCCACTTCTAATGTATTCAACTGTCCTTTTAACATGGCCTGTCATGGAGAGGGATTAGTCCGCAAAACGGCTGACCGTAGGTCAATTGTCGTAATTTTTTTCTGGTTTTAAGATAGTGAATTAAGGAAAATAAAAAACCAATTTCTTATATAAATTCTAAGCAATGGAAAGTCTCATTTACAGACCACCTTAAACAATCCGTTTATTACCGACCACCGGCTAGCCGAATTCGATGGAGCGAACTGCCGTAATATAACCGGCAGGATTGGATCGGTCAGGGAGTCTTTCTTAGGAAATTGACCGGCTCATTACCTGCAGGGGAGATAGACACGTGGCGGCAATTAAGGGACAAACTCATGCCCATGCACGATTTTTTGGGTCATCGCAAACTGCAGCAATTGAAGAAGAAGTTGCCTGCAATACAAGTACACTTAAAAGAATGGAAAGAAAAAAGGACAAACTAAAAGTGAGAAGGAAATAAAAACGGTGCGAAATTATATCAATGGGAGCGCTCCTTAGCCAATTCGATGCACACTTGTATGCAAGGAGAAAAAAGAAAAGAAAAAGCAAATAGAAAAGGAAAATGAAACAAGTAAAAGCTAAAGTCGTCAAGCCCGACTTTGAAATACCCAGCGTCCCGACATTACGAGCGCACTATGTTTTGCTTCTCTATTTGTGGGCGTGGCAGTGGGAGGGCAACATAAATTATTTCCCTACAACCTTTCATTCGCCTTGGTGAACCTATGTTGCGAATTTGAAGCTTCTACTTTTACTTCGGAAGTTACGAAAAATCTTCATTTGTGGGGTGGCAGTGGGCGGGCGCATAAAATTTTTTTCCTACACCTTTCATTCGCCTTGGTGAACCTATGTTGCGAATTTGAAGCTTCTACGCCTTTTACTTCGGAATTACGAAAAATCTTTATTTGTGGGGTGGCAGTGGGCGGGCCGCATAAAATTTTTCCTACACCTTTCGTTCGCCTTGGTGAACCTATGTTGCGAATTTGAAGCTTCTACGCCTTTTACTTCGGAAGTTACGAAAAATCTTTATTTTGTGGGCGTGGCAGTGGGCGGCCACAAAAAATTTTTTCCTACACCTTTCATTCGCCTGGTGAACCTATGTTGCGAATTCGAAGCTTCTACGCCTTTTACTTCGGAAGTTACGAAAAAACTTCATTTGGGGCGTGGCAGTGGGCGGGCCATAAAAAAAATTTTCCTACACCTTTCATTTGTCTTGGTGAACCTATGTTGCGAATTTGAAGCTTCTCGCCTTTTACTTCGGAAGTTATGAAAATTCTCTATTTTGGGCGTGGCAGTGGGCGGGCTACATAAATTTTTGTTCCTACACCTTTCATTTGCCTTAGGCAACCTATGCTGCGAATTTGAAGCTTCTACGCCTTTTACTTCACAAGTTACATAAGCCTTATTTTTGGGCTTATTTGTGGGCGTGGCTCGAGGAGGGCGGCGTCCATTTTTTGCCAGGATATGTCCCTTTTCGTAGTTTACCAGTACACCAAATATCAATGGAATGTGTTGACTGTTCGCAAGTTACAAGCATTTTACTGAAAACACATTATATTCATTTGTGGGCGTGGCAGTGGGCGGATGTCTCCCATTTTTACTTAGGATCATACTCGGATCCCGATATACCTGTGGCCAAATTTCGACTTGATTGGTCCAGCCGTTTCGGAGGAGATCCGACCACGGGACGGGAAACGGACAGACGGACAGACGGACAGGA
>CM035806.1:130486030-130502398 GCA_020466095.1 Chlorops oryzae
AGCGTGCTCTCAGACTGCTCTTTAAAATGAGATAAGTATATTTGAAGTCTTAAACGGTTTGAAAGGTTGGAGTAATCTAGCCACGTATGTGAAAAAGCAATTGCTTATAGAAAACTCCTGGTAGATGAATTCAATTTTTGAGGCTTTAAAGAATAATAAATTGTAATTTAAGAAAGAGATAAATTTAAGCTCGACTCACGACAGACGGCTATTATTTTGCCATGTCGTATTGATTCTTTAACAAATGTATAAGATACTTTTAAGTTTTGAATTTTAAATTTGAATTTTTGTAGTAGATATTAAGATCAAATACAGGAAATAAAGAATCTATCTATCTATCTATCTACTGCCCGTTGGGCCCGTGAAAATGAAAATACTATATATTGTGAATGGAAAAACGTTCAATTCGAAAGCGAAAATTCAATATTTTCACAGAGCAAAATCGAAGGCATGACATCCTCCATCCTAGCAAAGATGAATCACCACGATCCAGCACCATCATCAAGGAGAATTTCTTGCAACTTTGATAAAAGGTATTAGGAAAGCTCGTATCCATTCCATTGTACAATTGAGCACATTCACAGCTTAATGAAACTCTTGAGGGGTCTCATCATCCGGATCCGGTATTTAACATCCGGCAGAATGAAGAGAAAACGCAAAGAAACGGTTTGTTATCACATTATTCAACTCAATAAGAGAGACAATCTTGAAAAATGCTAGATTGCAAAAAAAAAAAAAAAATATAAAAAACATCGATGAACTTCTCCATTTGAAATTGAATTTTCCTTTTGATTTTCTTTTGATTGTGAGCTCGAAAAGACACAAACACGCCCTAATCCTACATGATTCTGCATTATGAGGCACAGCATATTGAATGGAACTAAATCCGACTGGACTGTACTGGAGATTTGCAGCGAATGGATGGATAAATGCATTTATATGTATGAATGTGAATGTGATATATGAGTGATTGCTTGCGTACGTAAGTGCATGTACGTGTGCGTGTGCGTGTGTGTGTGTGTGTGTTTGGGTGGGTGGGTGTTTGGAGGGGAAAATAGAAAAGAAAATAGCGATTGTCATAGAAAATGCAATTTACCTTCACGACTGTACGTGGTCGAGTCAGAGACTGTCGTCGTATCGGGGGCCGTCGGGACATACTCTCACGGTGGCTGCTGCTGCTGCCACCGGGCATGCCGCGCCTCCGATAGTTGTAATCGTCTTAAGCGTGTGTTCGTATGGCCGTGGTGCTGATGTGCATGTGGATGAGATCGAGACTGCTGCTGATGATGCTCGTGTTGGTGCTGATGACGCGTCATATTACGTGCGTGCAGCTGCAGCTGCTGATGATGATGACGCTGTTCATGGTGACCAATGGTCTGCCGCTGGCGACATACTTGTCGACTGCCATAGACTGTCCGTGCGGTCGGAAGCAATTGTGATATGCTGGCCCTGTTGTTGCTTGGTGGTATTGGTTTTAGCAGTCCAGCTGTCTCGGCTGGTAATTCAACACGCTCAATACGTTCGACACGTTCAACTATGAATGATGAGGCATGATGTACAATTGGCACGCATTTTTTTTTTTTACAGAAATGAAAAATTTACACAAAAATTACCACTCCCATCGCTACCACCTCCCCACCCTTAGCCTTAGCCGTGTTGTTCGCTTATGATCCCTATTGAAATAACTTCATGGCTTTTTTTCGATAAATTTCATTCTGTGTTCTGTTCTCGTGTAGGGAGTCAATTCGACTTTTTTTTTGCAATTTAATTTTAATTTCTTTTTATGTTTTCATGTAGCTTTGAATTGTAGTTTGTTTGGCGATAAATGAGAGACTTTTTGTGTAATTAAAGAAATCACTAGGATACATTTCTAAAACTATTTTAAAAATTTTTCATGCATTTAAAAGGTCGATAACAAATGCATGAATTGTTGCCAGAAATTGATTATTAAATCCAATGGAAAAGCCTTTAAATTATGAAAAGGCTAAAATCATGAAATGAAATCAAAAGAAGGAACGAGTCAAATATTATCATGGAGGGACAGAGAAAGAGAACAAGGAGGAGATACATACATACATATATCTTGAACATTGTGTTGCTCAAAAGTGAAACGGTGAAAGTCTTGGATTGGCAAACAGAGATCAATTTGTATTGAAACCAGGATTTATGCTTGATCCAAAAAGATTTTGAAAGTTTTAGCCGATTACATATTGTCTGATAATGTCCAAATTATTCCATTCTATTCCTATACTATATAGGCCGAATTCCTTCCTAAAAAATCTTGTTTTTTAGTATTCATATTATTATTAAAACTCTTATTATTATTATTTTTATTTTCGATACACAGATCAAGCGCATATCCTTCAGTCTATCCGCACAGATTGCGCAGATTGATTTTGAAATATATTATAAAATTTAGCGAGCACAAAAAACCGAAAATTCTTCAGTTCCTGCACTCTCTGGTGAACTTCATTTCCATAATAATAGTTGTTTACCCCCAGAGTGGCAAAATAATATCAAAAGAGGAATAGAGAATAAAAAAACAACAACTGAATAACTGCATCCAAAGCCAAAGCCAAAAAAGGGGATTAAAACACATACCAAAAAACAAAAAATAGTAATATCAAACACGAGACACTACTTAGGTTTTATTTATTCTCAAGTGAATTCAAATTTTATATTATTCATTTAACTAGCGCACGTTAAACTTATTATTTGGAATGCAATAAATAACTGCAAAAGACCAGAACTCGAAAATGCCAACTGTGAATTCAACGAATCGTGCCTGTAGCTTTGTTGGTGTACTGTTTTGCTGGCTTGTATGTATAATGGCCGTTCACTGTTGCATCTATTATTGCATGTATTAGCACATACATAAGTACAATGCTGACCAGCGCATACATACACACTCATGTGCATGTATATGTCTATACACACATCTCGTTCAATAAAACGCATCCGAGGTACCATTTTGGCCAAAGACAAAAACTATTTTGCACTATTTTTGTGGCATCCACAGAGTTCATAGTGCAGTTTTCCTGGGGCAAGTTCCATAAAAAGAAGAAGGCCAAAAAGAATTGAAAAAAACCGAAGAAAAAAAAACAACAACAGAAAAAGCACACACATTTATTTGTTCTTTTCAATTGTCTGTGGCGGTCGGTCGATCAGATTTATTGTTGCATTGAAAACTCAATGCATGAAAAGATGAAGCACACAATCGCTATGCAAAAAAATTGTTCTATACAATCTACAATATATGTAAATATATATATATATATATATAATATATATATATGTATATATATGGTATACATCTGTGTATGTTTGTGTGTGTCCTATATATTTCTGTTGATAGCACGGTAGTACCATAAAAGTTGTAGTTAACACTGTCGTTCTTATATTTATGCGCAACCATATCGAAAGCCAAGCCATTTATTGAAAACCCATTGCCATCTCGGATGAAAGCAATCACCAAGTATTGGGCTTAATTATAATTGCCTTTAGACAAAAAAAAAAAATCCCAATAAAGGGGCATTACAGTTGTTATATATGTAAAACAAAAAGTTTTAATTAAATAAAAATATCCATGATCAACTCAACTATCATTCGAACTGCGGACGTATGAGTAACGTTTCTTCACACTACCCATTTGTAAAACTATTCATGAAAGATGCATGAAACATGGGAGCGTATATTTATTTGGCTAAAAAAAAGAATTTTGCGGGGATTTTTAGGATACAAAAAAGGATAAATGAAGGATCAGCTGAAAAAAATAAGAGAGGGCTCCCCAAATGAAAAAAATTAAGGAAATTAGTCCTAACGCTATTTATACGTTAAGAAATTTCTATAATGGAACAAGTTTTCCCAGCCTAGGGACGCAAGGGGAAGAGAGAAAAACTCTCCCATACCACATTCCCACGCCTCTAGCCTACAAGAAGTGTGTTTCATTATCGAATGTATTGACATGTTAATAGCGAATTTCTTCTCACACGGTCATTCACTTTACTTTCATACATTAAATACAAAAAATAGAGTTACCATTTTCAAATAATGTGTGCAATTATGACAGAAAATGTTGCGTTGGGAGTTTTATAAATACTAAAAAAAGGAGTTTCGCGGGATTTAGCGGGATTTCCCATCTATTCACGGGGCGCGGGATTTTGACTAAGAAAAAAGGACTCTCCTGCGAAAAAAATGGATAGATACGCACCCTAATCATGCCTCTTAAGGGTGCTTTTCATGCATGCCAACCTTCCATGCTCTCATTTCTTTTTTATACAGGCTTGTCATAGGAATTCATGCATAACAAAAATTTTTGATTAATGCTTGAAAACCCCATGAAAACATATCTTCCTACTATGCATGAATCAATGATCCTGAGAACACAATAATCCAATTGCTGGAATTCGTTCGTCAAACAAGCAGTAACAATCCGATGTAGGTGGGTTCAATCCCCGCTGCGGCGGACGTAATTTTTTTTTTTTTTTTTTGTGAATACTTAGTAGATAGATAGTAATATAGCATTTCAAAATATTTCAAAACAAAACTTAAACGAATAACTTTCTTTCCATTCCATCATCAAACATAATAATAATGGAAAAATAAAAAAAAAAATTTGTAAGCACTTGTTTTGTATGCATGACGTGTCTGACGACTGGATAGGAAACTTCAGTTATATAACTGCTAACTTGCTTTCTAATCCCACCCCCTTAATTAGTTCAAACTTTACCGCAAATTTGAAAATTTACTTTGCATCTTTCTAAGTCCCAATTTTTTCCGCCTGCGACAGGAATCGAACTCGAGCCCTCCAGGTTACAAATCGCAACACGCTCCCATTACGCTACCGAGAGATCGCATTCGCGAGTGCTAGATTTAATATATTAACGTTCGAAAAAATCGAACTGTAAAGGCCTCGTATGTATGTACGGTATCTCTATAACATACATATTATTTTGGGTGGATTTGCGATGTTCTTAAGAAATTCAACGTTTTCAAGGATTCATGAATCAAACAGGATCATGAACGCATTAATCATATACAACGAGCATGCGTTCTTGCTTTACGACAGGGTAAGGCATGAATCTTGAATACTACGGGCATGCGTGCTTGTTTTTACAACTGGGAAACGCTTTCACGTTGCGTATACGGCAGTTGTCCGGCATGAAACTTTAGTGCATCTACATATAAATAAATCTATTTTATGTCGATTCGTAAATTTTGTGTATTTATGTCACATTTCAAACACAAATTATTACAAATAGTATAAAAAAGAGAGGGGGAAAATACCAATTAACCCTTTAAATGGCAACGTTCATTTAACGCTGCCAGAAATGCCTACTTTCAAAGAAAATATTGTATTACAAAAACGAAAAACAGAAATAATAAAGATTACAAGAGGAAAAGACCCACAACATTTCATTCAAATTACAGAATTGTAATCAAAATATTTTCTTTCTTATTTTCTTGCTTTATGTAATCCTTCATTTCAATTGTAGCAACATAAAATAGAAAAAAATAAAAACAAATGAGAACAATAATAGTTGGAAAAAGATGACAAAAATGTCATAAGAAAATGAAGAGAAAACAGAAATATTGTTTAGAATAAAGAAAATGTAAAACGGTTGAATGGAAAGAAAAATTCCAAGATGAAAGGAAATTAAAGCATTAAAGCAGAACAAAAAAAAAGAAGCTGATTGAAGGAAGGAGAATTCAATTCATCATTCACTAATCAGACTTTAAGGCCATTGACAATAATGATCTTAAAAGAATTAAATTCAGGAATGCTCTACATATCGCATCCGAATAGAAAAGTTTCGGAATCAATATGATTTCAATAGAAATGAAGCTATTTCGAATTTTTTTTATGAGGATTCGATTTCTAGAGCGTGCCTGATTGCTATAAGCAGAAATTCCATTAGCTATTCACTATTCGGTTGGCCTGCACACAATCAGAGCAAAGTTTGGATTCTCGAATTTCGATTTAACGATAGCGCCTCACAATAAAGGCGAAGAATGCAATACAACGCCTAAGCCTTCATGTCATGAAATGAAGTGAAATGAAATTTTATAAAATTTTCCGATAGAAATCGCATCTTCACCATTTCGAATCAAGATGGCGCAATATGCGCTCATACGTATGGCACGAAATATAGCAAGAAATATCATCGTGAATGAAGTAGAATGCAGAAGATTAAAAATACGCTAAATCGAATGCCACAAAAGCCTTAAAAACGCTTCAAACGCTTTGCCAATAATGGACACACGACTCACTTACAGACTCTTATGAACAATCTCGCTTAAAAGACATATTTATATGTATATAAATATATATACATATATAAATATACGCATGATATAGTCTGAAAGCAAAAAGGCCGAATCTTGCGATTTGAATTGATCGATTGTGTTTCAATGCAGCTCTTTGCCGGGACGAGATACCGCATCGAGTGTGTAGTGAGCCATGGATAATGTGCGCCATTTCTCAAATACTTATCCATGCATTATATATATATATATCTCAGTGGCGTAGCGACGTTTGAAAAATAATGTGTGTTTCCAATGCACACATGTGGGGGGCCCCCTTCCCATTAGTAAAAATTTTTTTTATTATTTAACAAAAACTACATAACATAAATCAAAATCCATTATTGAATATGTATAACGAGAATGATAGAAGAACTAACATTATTGAAAGAATTTTAAAGAGAAAGAACTTTATTGTTAAGCGTAATTAATTGTTCTCATAACTCTTTGCCCCATATTTCGGACGTTTCATAAAATATATAAATTCAATCAATATTTAATAACTTAGTTTTCAAAAATACAGAGAAAAAAGGAACAGGATAATGCGCCTACACTAGGGAGTTTTCACACGTGAAAAAAAGTGTTTAATTTCGAAGATAGCCCCCTTCAAACGAAAAATACTATAAATCGAAAAAGTTGGCACCATTTTTCAATTTTTAAAATTGATGTTCAGAGGTCGTTCAAATGTATTTAAGCCAAAATATAAATTTTTTCTTAATAAAACAAAGTTTTTAGTCAATTACGAAAACAAATTTATACGTAAATAAATCTTCTCGAATCCAGTATACATATAATGAAAGAATTTATCTGTAAAACATTGAGCTCTTCCCGTAAAAACCATAAATTTAAAAATAATTTTTTTTGGCTTTTTACCCCTAAAAGTAAACGGAAAAAATCCATAAACTGTCGAATTAGAAATTTTACATTAACAAAAACTAAATAAAAAAAATTTTTAGCTCTCTTTTAAGGCGTTTTTTGATGAAAATTCAAGTCCTTCGAGCGACCTCTAAACATCAATTTAAAAAAATGAAAATGGTGTCAAAATTTTTCGATTTATAGTATTTTTCGTTTGAGAGGGCCATCTTCGAAATTCAACACATTTTTTCACGTGTGAAACGCCCTATAGCCTACACACAAGATAAATAATTCAGTAATGCATGTGTTTTTAACATTCGACGACGATGATTTTTTAAAATTTTCTTTATGGTTTCTTTTTTCTAATTTATTTAATTTCTTTTTACAAGCACTTGAAATATTAGAATTCGTGGTTGTGTCACAATTTTTTTGTTTACAAAATACGAAACATAATGTGTAAAAGAAAAATAAAGTAAGTAAGGTTTATTTTTTCGTGCTTTCGCATTTGCGAATCTGCTACTAAATCCTGAATATCAACATTCTTGGCTGCCTCATTTTCGATTGAAATTATAGCTAACGCATTTAATCTTTCTTGTGCCGTACTATTTCGTAAATAGTTTTTTATAATTTTCAGTTTAGAAAAAGATCTTTCTTTGCTTTCGCAACGGTAACTGGAATTGTCAAAAATAAACAGCAAGCTGTGACAATTCACAAAAACTGCTGCTTGAATAGTAATTTTTTATAAGAATGAACTCAAGAAGTTCTTTTGAGGTGTTCAAAGTTTCTAAATCAATTGAATTCTTAATAAAAAAAAAAAATAAAAACGTTTGCCCAACAATATTTTTTTCTTGGGGCCCTGCAAGGCTCGGGGGCCTGTTTCATGGAACACATGGAACACCGGTAGCTACGCCACTGATATATATATTATAAATATATATATAAATAATATATATATATATATATATATATATATAAATATATATATATATAATATATATATATATACATATTATAATATTTGTATATATGTGAATCCAGGAAAATGTGCGGGTTTTTTTGTTTGTTTTTTCTATTTTTTTATCTTTTTTTTTTTTTTTTTTTTGATTATTTTTCACACAGACTCCACCGCAGCTTTGCGGCGTACTCCATAGTCCTGTGCTTTGTCAGTTTTGTAACTTCCGTTGACAACATTTGCAAATTACATTCGCTTTCCTTTATTCGCTTTGGATTTTTCTTTTTGGGCGGTGGCGTTTTTTATGGTTGACTTGGATAATTCAACTGTAATTCAACATCAGTGTATATAGTTAATACCGGCTTACTTTGGTTTATCAAAAGCAATAAAGCAAAACAAAAAAAAACGAATAATAATAAAAATGAAAAAGAAGAATACGAATACGAGTACGAGTACGAATGAAAAAGAGTGCTCATTTCAGTATTCTTTTTCACGATTGAGGTCAGGCATTCAAACCATAAATTTATCTGAAATGTTTTTAATGAATCCATTTTAAGCTTTTGTATTGCTTAAATTCATGGTTTCCTCATCGAATCAATTTCATTCTGGATCGTTTTGAAATGTGGTACCATTGTGTTGAAACTTAAAAACAAAAAGTTCATTTATTTCAATGACTTAAGCTGACCAAAAAGGGACATAACGAAGCACCCTATATAGTCGTATTGTTTTTCAAATGAGAAAAGAGAAATTTTTATTTTGCAAAGCTGATCAAAAGGCAAGGGAAAATAAGCAATTACAATTTTTTAGTATAATTATATTTAACGGTTGCTGTCTCTAAAGTATCCTAAAAATACAAAATTTATCGCTTCTATGGACACGGCTCTCTTGCATTTATAATTTGGATGGCCTACAATAGCTTTTTGGATTTTTTTTTCTTTATAGTAGTAGAGTTCCGACCTCTGGCAAAATAGAGCCACTGCGAGCATTGTTAGAGCTATTGTACTAATTAGTTTCATTTATAGTAGTTTATTTGTTCTGTTATGCCCTCTACCTTCCTTATGAAGGACAGGACATTCAGATAATTTCTTGAGATACGTAATATAACACGAGATATGTCCCATGGCTCAGGAATATTTCTCCAAATATTCCGAGTTGTAACCTACAAAGTGTTACTGATTCGCCCATTAAATAAAATGCGGTCTCCTCGTCCTCGTCAAGACAAAGTCTGCTGTGGAGCTGGTATTTCAGTCGGAAGTAGCCTGATAGAAGGGAAACTAATCTACCAATTTTTACTTCCCTATTCTTAGCATTTCTGAGGTCCTGACTTTATATGGGCTCACAAGTTTCGCCTGTCTGAGAGCTGGCAGGTTTCATCCAATATTCTTGGCTTGAACGGAGCTGGGAGCACTCTTAACTGTGACAATTGAAGAGGCCACAAAACGGTTCAGGGCGATAAATTTTGCTTGCAGACCACGTCCTTATGTGCATTTTAGATAAATAACAAACAACCATAGTCCACTAGTCTAGTTTTCTACATTCATGCTTTCAAGTCATCATTCTGTCTTAAGCGGCTCGCTCCAGTTCAGTCAGAAATGAAAAACTTGATATAAAAAAAACGCTTCAGAAATAAATCAGAAATTTTCTCAAGTGTTTTTTTATATCAAGTTTTTCATTTCGATTTCAATTCTGACAGAACTGGAGATAGCCCCTAATGCGCTGTATAGACACATCAAATGCTTATCAGTAGAGCGTGTATTTTTAAGCATTTATAAAATTGAAGAGTACTTTATGGGGCAAAAAATTTGTTCAATTTACATAAAGTTATAAGATTCAAATCGATTTTTAGCCTATTTAAGACTTTTTTCAAAGCTAGAAATCCCCTTGAAGTTCAAATTCGCTACTTATTTCCAAAATGGTGATAAGAAAAAAAATATCCCCCCCACAAAGTATGCTTCAAATTTATAAATGCTTAAAATACACGCTCTACTTATCAGGCATGTGAGCGTGTATTAGTGAATTGTGTTCACACAACGTATACGTATGCCTTTTTCACGTATACACTCTCACATGCCTGACAAGCATTTGATGTGTCTATACAAGCAATAATAAATGTTTGAGATATGAAATTTTAAAAATTTCTCTAGAAAAACAATCTTTTCAAGGATATTCAAGGACTCTAGCAGATAGAGATCCAAGTAGGGCGCAAATTAAACTTTGTGCATTTACATAAACAGTAAAACAAATTTTTTTGAAATCGGCTTCGGCGGCCAAATCACTATGATTACAGTGCTTTATCCTTTGTAAATATTGAGTATCTCTGACTAACGAATTAAATCATGTATACAAGCTGAGAACTTCTTAATAAATGTAGTCAACAAATGAGCTTCACGGCTCGATTTTGGTAGATTAAACTAAAAAATACGTATGTTTTTATGAATGTATGCAAAACCATCTAATAGTGTGTTGAGAATATTAAAGATTATAATCCTTATACAATCTTTACGCAAGGGTTATTATTATATTGTATATTTTTCTCAATCTCGCTAACTAAAAATCAATATACTTTTGCACACAATACAATGCCTTTAAACTTAAAAAATAGTAGAAAAGTTTCTCAATCCAATTCAATGTTTCTTTCCTTTGAACTAGTCCTCATGAGCACGAGTATACTTCACGAAGAGCTTCTTCTATTGCAAATGGCATAATCAAGGACTTTTCGAAAGCGCAAATATACTCGTCCAACCATTCCAAACTTCTTAAGAACTGAAGTTTTATTTAATAATCCGTATTGCTTACTCATAATTTCATGCGAAAAAGAAAAGTTTTTCCAAAGCAATTTGAGAAGAAGACAAAACACATTTAGTAAGTAGTTGACTAGCAGAAACACACGGGGGAAGCATTGAGATTGCAGTTTCCTTTTATAGAGTGACCGGGTGTATTTATTAATATCCCTTTTATTTGAATTGAATTTTTTGTTTGTTTAAATATAGAGCTCCAACTTCATACGTTTTAATGTCTTCGTTGGTGATAGTTTGGTGTTATGAAAAACCCCAGCAAACATATTCGGAGAGCTCAGATATATGAGTTGGAAATGAGTCTGAAATTATGGTGAAATTATGGGAAATAAGAGGCTCATATTTCAGAGTCCGAGATGATACAGAAATATGTAGAAAATAAGAAAATTGAAATAAAATTCAATTCGCCTTTAAAGTTGTAAGCGAAAAAATTCGCTGACTTTCGATTGGGCAATTACGATTGTTGAGCACATAACTAGAAAGCGAGAGTACCGAGTATCAAACCCCACAAAGAGGGGAGAAATAAACATTGAAAAAAAATATTTGAAATAAATACGTACACCGAGAGAAATAAGAACAGTTAAATCAACCACTTAGAACAGTTAAAGTAAGAGTGGTCAAATAAACTGTATTCCCCGTTAAATGCACTGGAAAAGGAAGTCAAATCAACAGTTGAAAGATAGTCACTTTTTATGTTCAAGTTCGCTTTCGTTCACTTAGACGTATAAGTTCGCATTCTGATCAACCGTCTCCAGAGTTTTCAATAGCTCAGTTGTTTAAGCTGTGAGTTGACCGTCGTGAGCTTCGGGGTTCTATCCCTGCTGGCGGCGGGAATTTTTCTGGATTTTTTTTTTTTTAATTACAGTTTTTTTTTTTGTTCAGAGTGTAGTTGTTTTTTAAGGCAAAAATTTTCTCCTAAATTTTTAAGACTTTAATTTATTTAATTTTTTTTTAATGGTTCATTTTCAAGCAAAAAATTTTGGGAGTGAAACAATTCCTTAAGCACGTTCCCCAAAACTTGAGCAACCATAAGCTCAAGAGAGCGTTTTGACCAACAAATTAAATTCGTTCGTTTTAGCGTAATGGTTAAGACGTTCGCCCGGTCAGCGGTTCAAGGCTCGGCCGAGGCGAGAAAATTTAAAGAGATGAAAGAGAAAAAGATTTAAATAGAAACAAATAAATAAAGAGAAAAAAAAAATATTAATAATATAACATAAAAAAAAAGTCAAAGCAAAAAATAAATTTTTTTCCCAGTCGCTGGTGACAGTTGATTTAACCGCGAGACAGTTATATCAACCATCAGGTAGTTATATCCTTATTGACTGTGTTTGTACTGTTGAATCGACCGCTACTACACATAAGCTAAGAATTAACGGTGAACTCGGTTATTTTAACCTGCTTTTTCAGTTAATATAACTACCTTTTTCTCTCGGTGTATAAATACGTAAAAACCGTGATATGTGTGTATACTAAGGTGGGTCGATTTTGTAACCTCCAATTGCCCTGGCAGAATATTATTCTGTTGCCCATACTTAATAATTATGCCCAAGAAACTATAGGTCAAATGTGAATTTTAACCTTCCGCTTTTGCAAACAAAGGTTTTTCATGCTATATTCGCTTTATTTTGGTCATCATTGTTGGTGAAAACATCTCAAAAAGCAGAGAAAGAATCACTTCAACGTCCCTCAAAACTAGAGCCATTGAAAAAGTTTTATAACTTCTTTAACAACTATGATAAAATGGCCAATTTATGATGATTTTTCAAGCAAAATTTTAATATTTCTCATGCCTAAAATTATGCTAAGAATCAAAATAAGACAAATTCAATTTAAAAAATTTTTGATCAGGTAGAAATTTCAATAATTTGTAGCATTCTTTTAGGCATATTTAAGATGAGCCTTCTTTTTAAAAAGCGGAAGAAAAAAATTTGGGTTTGACCTATGATTCCCTGGGCAATCTTCCTCCAAAAAAATTATAGAATCTTATTTAACTAGGGAAACTTTCATTGTTTTTTTTTTTTTTTTTGTCGAACAAAGCGATCCACCTTAGTGTATATCTATTAATAGAATTTTATTAAAGCACCCGATTAAAAATATCACTCAAAATGTTTAAGTATTTTTAAACTCATATTCATATCTGACTGCGGAAGGAGTCATATATGCCTTTTATATAGACTCTTCGGAATATGACATCGGACTCCTAGGGAAGCCCTTTCATTTTGGACTCCTAAATGAGCTCATAATGAGGGCTCACACTCCGAATAAGGATTTATAAATGACTCATTTAGGACTCCAAATGCACGCAGGCACCACCCCCTCTCTATTCAGAGGCCTGCATTTTTTCTCCAACCATGAAATTATGACGTTCTTGCAATACGAAAATAAAAAATTACATTACGCTGATCTGAAAATTTTTATGAATAAGGCAAACCAAAAGAAGTAATTAAAATTTTGTGGTACACTTAGAGTTTGGATATAACTTCAGTGTCCTCAAGATTACATGTTTTTTGGAGCTCTTGAAGTCATCCAGAAAATTTCGGAGGCATATCTTGTATGTGGACATGAGAGAGAACGTATTTTTATAACGTTTAATGAAAGCCTGACCAAAACATTATCGATAAATAGCCATTAAGTATGCTACAAAGTTTGTATATACTTGCTGGCTTATCTCCTTGCCTTTACTATTAGTATTACAGTGTACGCTCTGTTAAACGAACATCTACTGGCCCGAAAAATATGTCCGCTTAAGAGGAAATTGTTTGAGAATCAAGAATATCAGCACATTCCCAGAAAGTGTCCGCAAGAAGACAGTATACTGTAGTAAGGCTCGTATCTGTACTGTTTTTCCCAGTATTGTGATGTTTTTCGACCTGAAAAACTGTATACTGCGGTAACGCGCGGGGTCGCAATGATAAAAATTGCTACCCTTCACACGGCGCACAGTGGTTAGGCTTCATACATATCGCGGCAAAAACTATAAGGAGATGCCGTAGAGCAATGAAACGTGGCACCAAGTCTTTATTTGACATAATTAAGAAAAATATGAAGTTTCATCAAAATCGGCCACGCCCACCGCCCACCGCCTACCTCCCATACAACCCAAAATTTATTTTTCATATAAAACGTGTTCCTTTCGTCAAAATGACACGAAATTTTGCATGTTGGTAATATTTGATAAAAGAAAAACATCCTGCAAAATTCATCTAAATCGGCAACGCGACGATAACATGTCTTTAACAATGTCAGCAGTTCACGTTGGCTTTTCTCCTTCCTTTATCCTCTTTATTCTTAAACTCTTCAAATAGTTAATTGTTATTATAATTCGGCTTAATGAATAGGAATGCCTAAAAGTATACTATAAAGTATTCGTTGTATGGATTCGTAGATGTAAAAAATGAAAAATATCGCGACAAACTTTATAAAAGGACCGCTTGCGGGAAGATGGACGCTATTTTCGATTTTTAGTTCGATTTTAACCCTCTATACTGCTGTTTCCATGGTTGAAACGATACTGAAACTATAATGCGCCGCGCCGTGTGGAGAGTAGCTATTTTTATCATATCAGACTTGCCGCTCGTGTACAGGTACCCTAAAAGTCTGTATTCTTCAGATAGTTTTCTTCCTGGGACACATAACGCGCCGTCACGTGTGGTTTTTCCGCATTTTGAGCCAAATTTTTGATTTAAACATTGATATACATAGATACCAGCATCCATTTTTCCAGGAAAGTCAGGTGGTCTTCCAACTCCACCTGAATGCGAATACGAAATTTCGCTTACTATTCAAGCTGTTAGTCCAACAAGGCAACGATTTGTAGCAAAATGAGAGCAAAATATCGCTATGCTTATTTAAATATCATAACTTTTAATTCTTTTAATCCATGCCTGATGGTCACCTTTTAATGTATACAGTGTACTCAAACAATTCTGACGTTCTCACATACATAAATAGATGTATATTGCAACAATATCGATAAAAAAATACATACATACACACATTCATACATGCAAACATACAAACAAAAAGCAAACAGACAAACATGCCCATGGCTGTGTAGAAATGTTTTCAAAGATATTAAAACAATTCCACCGAAAGTTTCAAGAAGGCTTTTGCTGCTTTTCTGCAGAGTAGGCAAAAGAAATTGACTTGGCAAGTTAACGTAGACTTGGAGCTTTTATTTCAATGCCAGTAAAGTGCTCTTAAATAAAAATAATTCTAAAATGTTTTCGTACATTCAAACTACGAAAACGCAAGACCATCAGAACGAAGGAAGACAAAGTTCTGCAATAAGAAAATTCTTAAAGTTTAAACAAAACAAAATACAAAAAAAAAAACAAAAAACAATTGAAAAAACGACAGGATTCAAAACTGAAAAACAATTTTCAAAGCACTAAGATATTAAGGTATTGGACACAAAACTTTTAAATAAATAATACAAGTATAATGTTATGTTATATCAAATTTAACAGTCGTTTGAACTTAAGAAAAAGTGCTTTCGGGTCTTACGACATTTGAAGGATTTTACTTTTAAAAGAAAAACTCTCAAACTTGATGCAACTCAAAGAAAATCAAAATGATTTTAATAAATAAACCAAAAAAAAACAAAAAAGCAAATCTAAAGAATTGAACTAAATAAATTTAAGAAATCACGTATTTAAGAATCCTCTTTTGTTGAATATCCCCTAAACTTTCTCAATAAATTCCGATAATACTTAAAACAAAAGATTTTTTGCGTAAATTGTTCGCCTTTGCCCTTCGAGAATCTATCATCGTTTTCACTTACAGTGCTCTTTATATATGTTTATATCTGAGACCGCCTGTCTTGGTCCCCATGGCTTTGTGGAGCTGCCAAGAGGTGCCAAGTGCAATGAACTTCAAAAGTTTTGCGAGACTAAAATCTTATGCCAAATATCCGATTTCGTTTCAGATGTCTTAAACAGCTGAAAATACTTTCGAAAGCGTTGAGTGTCGATGGCGGAGCGTTCTTTTTATTAATGTTCCGAAGAACGGAGAACGGAGAACGCAAAGAACGAGGTGATGGGTAGTTTTGGGGGGGAACAACTTTGAGCAGCGATGCCTTGAACAAGAAGAAGTGCAATTTGCTAAATTGTTGTCGAAGCCCTTTTGCACGCTTTCTCCTTCTATGCTTCTTCTTCTTCTTATTCTTCTTCTTTTCTCCTTCGTGTTCCTTTGTTTGAGCCGTTTCTGGGGTCCCTTATTCATGTTCTTTCAGAATATCTGCAAGGCACAGTGCTTTGAGCTTAAGTTCGTTTGAGTTAAAAGTAATTAAAATTGATTTTAACGGCCCTTTCAAACTTAGTTTTACGATCATTTTTCTAAATTCAATTAAATCCAACAACAGTCACCGAAACAAAACAGCAAAAACCAAATTCAATCAAAAGGACATTAAAACAAAAACTTTGGAAACCTTCGATCTATTAGCCAAGCACATTGATTCAGATG
>CM035806.1:130520421-130535697 GCA_020466095.1 Chlorops oryzae
ACCAGTACACCAAATATCCATGGAATGTGTTGAGTGGTTCGCAAGTTACAAGCATTTTACTGAAAACACATTATATTCATTCGTGGGCGTGGCAGTGGGTGGATGTCTCCCATTTTTACTTAGGATCATACTCGGATCCCGATATACCTGTGTGCCAAATTTCGACTTGATTGGTCCAGCCGTTTCGGAGGAGATCCGACCACGGACGGACAGACGGACAGACGGACGGACGGACGGACATGTCTAAATCGATTCAGTTTTTGATCCTGATCATTTCTATATATATGTCTATATCTCCGGAGCTTAGTTCTCCCTGTTACAAGATTTGCACAAAACTAATATACCCCGCTTACGCTGGGTATAAAAATGATTGAAAACGTTTTATTTTTATATAATTTGTACTGTAAGTAGCTAGTAACTACCCTTTCTTCATGCGAACCAGAACGCAGCCAGAACGAAGTTTCAAAATAACTACATTGAGGCCTTTTACACTAGTCAATTCTCATTTTTATTCGCTTTTAGAGTTACATCAGTGTTTCCACATAGAAAAGAGGACACAAAATTGTTTATCGAGCATGTGCATCTAAAAAACGCTCAATTTTTGTAAAATTCCCGCTCTTTGCTCGCCCAAAAAGTTGTGTAAAATGCCTCATTAAAGAAAAAACATCGATAGTATCGATGTATTGCTTTAAAAACATCGTGAACATCGATGGTCGCAAACATCGATGTTTCTCCAGCCCTAGTATTTCGTCACTTCGTCTTTTCGCCTTTGGAAAGACTTAAAGGCTCAGTTAAGGTAGAAACACTCACGCACTGCGCCGCAGTGCCATCTGTCACATAGAAATCAAAATGTATGAAAATGTATGAAAGCAGACACTCAGAAAATTAGCATGGCATAGCATGGCATAGCGTTCTATAGATTTTTGATTTCTATGCTAATATGACAGATGATGTAGTGCTGCCATTGTTTGGAGACTAGCACTTATTTCTGGCAGAGCTGCCATTTCTAGTTCATTTTCATATAATTTTTTCGGCATAATTCTAGTATCTGGCCGTTTCTGGGATCTTTTTTTTTTGATGCCAACTTATAGAAAATGACCCCCTGATTCCAAATCCGCAATCCGTTTTTGGGGGTCGCCTCTAGCTTAGGAGATATCTACCTTTAAAGTTTGTATGAAAATGCAATATAAACATTGTGAAAACAGACTGACAGCTGGTTATGGTGCTGCCAGATGTCATGATTTGAAAAAATCTACCAATTGGTAGATTTAATATGTGAATGTTCATAATATGGAAATTATTATGGGAATTATTTCAAATATTTCATTTTTGTTAAAGAAATAATTAAACAACAAAACGAAAAAAAATGCCTGCGGTGCTATTTCCAAAAACAACAAAAAAAGAAAAATATTTCTCACAAATCGCGCGCGCGATTTTTGAGAAATATTTTTCGCCTGCGGCGCTATTTCCAAAAACAACAAAAAAAAAAAAAAATATTTCTCACAAATCGCGCGCGCGATTTTTGAGAAATATTTTTCGCCTGCGGCGCTATTTCCAAAAACAACAAAAAAAAGAAAAATATTTCTCACAAATCGCGCGCGCGATTTTTGAGACATATTTTTCGCCTGCGGCGCTATTTCCAAAAACAACAAAAAACAAAAAATATTTCTCACAAATCGCGCGCGCGATTTTTGAGAAATATTTTTCGCCTGCGGCGCTTTTTCCAAAAAATTACATTATTATACAAAAACTTAAAATTATGTTAAAATTTTTATATTTTTTAAAAGTATGGCAGCACTTCTCATCAAAAATTTACACATTTTAACAAAAACTAATTTTAAACAAGTGGCAACTACGCAAATGTCAAAATAGTGTAAAAATCAGTACGATTTTGGGCGTTTTTTAAATCGTTATATCTCCTAAACTAGAGGCGACCCCCAAAAACGGATTGCGGATTTGGAATCAGGGGGTCATTTTCTATAAGTTGGCATTTAAAAAAAAAAGATCCCAGAAACGGCCAGATACTAGAATTGTTCCTCAATTTGTTGAGTTTTTGCAATTTATAGTATTGTCGACACCGCCAAATCAAATCACGTTTGCAGTGCTGCCACTATGACAGTTTTCCCATATTGAGGGAATTTTTCTGCATGATTTCTACAATTTCAAAAAAGGGATTTTTCTCTCTACTGTGGGATTTTATATTTATTGTAATTTGAATAAATGAACCTGTAAATCCACTGTATTTAATATATTTCTCTGAGTTTTCAATATTCTATATATCAGCGTTTTAAGTTCTTAACCTTTTTAAAATAACTGAGCATAGTGAAGTTTATAGAATAAGTAAAAAAAAATCTTTCGACATAATTGCTTCGCTGAGTTTGAATCTTGGCTTCAAACTTTTGATGAAGATGATGAAAAAGCTTCATGCAGTTTACATTTGCGAGCTGAAAAATCCGGAATTACAAGGCATTTTTCTATAAAAAAAAAATATAAAAAGGATGTCAGTTTTATCAACTCCACACTATCGGCAGTTGAGTTGCAAGACTTTGAAGCGTTTTTTCTCAAAACATAAAATTTCAACTTATTCAGTTTTTCCTTATTGGCACAAACATAGTTTGACAAAAATGAATTCCTTACAAAGAAACGCTTTTCGTTCAGTACAATCAAGATTATCCAAAGGTTTCCGTGGGATTTTACCTAAACTAATAGGGAAAATAGGGATTTTCTAAGGAATACAAAGGGGAAATTGTCCAAAACTACTGGCAGCACTGCACATATGTGTGAAACATTCATCAATCAGCTGATTGCTATGCGTCACTGTTTACTACAAATTTTCTCTATGCCATGCTATGCTATGCCATGCCACGCAGTGCGCCGCAGTGCGTGAGTGTTTTCACCTTTACTCTTGATTGAACGTAACTTAACTTTACTTATTCAATCAGCTGACTTGATATGTTTAGTACATTTTGTATGGAAGCAGTTACTGATTACTTAATTTGACTTAAGATAAGAATCTGTGGAAAACAGATTTCAATAAGTTAAGTTACGTTACGTTCAATCAAGAGTAACTGAGTCTTAAGAGTTTCAATTCTTAAAACATCTTAAGTACAACAAAATTATAAAACTTTTGAGAATTGTAGCACACAGATTAAAAAACATCTTGTCATGAAAACTTCATACGATCTTCATTGAAAATAGGAATATAAAATGCTCTTTCAAATGAAAATTTCAATTGAAGAAGAATCTGTTGCAACGAGCTCTTGCTACAGTGATATTTTCACTAGAAGATCATTCGAAAAAGAAACAATTGCCCCTTTATATATGAATGCTTCACTTCTTCTGCATTAATGATTTTTTCATGCATGCGATAATGTCCGGCTGGGTCCCCAACTAAAAATATTTTACCCTAACGATTATCTCTAACGAAAATCCTTACCCTAAAAATCCCGAGAATGAGAAAATCCCCCAAATTTAGGGGAAAATACCCTAAGCTGATAGCACTGATCAGGAGCCAAAAAAATCGACTGTATGAGGCCATTTAAGCTGCCCACAAACGCAATACAAAATTTTCAAAAATTTTTGATAAACTGCTTTGTTTCTCAAACGGTTTGCGTGTCTGTAGATTTGTTTACAGTTTTCGGCATTTTTGCTTCTCCTTCGCATCACTTCGTTTCAGTTCGTGTGACTTTTGTTCATTTCGTTGCTCACCAAAACGATTTCAACCGATTGATGGATTTGTATATGCTTTTGTGGATGTGGTATGGGAGCGATTTTCTCTCTTCCCCTTCCTCCCTTGCCGACGAAAATTTGTTTCATTATCGAAATGTCTTAACGTGTAAATAGCGTATACTCTTCAATGTTTTTGGTTCCTTTCCGATTAAAAGCTTTACATTAAATATGAGACTTTTTACATTAGTCAATAGTTGACCGTCAATTCTCAATCTCAGTACAAAACGATAACATATCGTTATCGAAAAGTTGAGCTTTTTCTGGTTGCACGTACTCGCTCAATCCGTCTTTGAGGCCTTTTACATTAGTCAATAGTTGATCGTCAATTCCTATCGATATTCCCTTTTGGAGTTGCATTCGCTTTTACACTTACTCGAAAGAATTGATCGTCAATTCTTACTTCGTTTGCCTTTTATGACATTTTCCTCTTCAACACAGGGGTGATATTTTATAAAATTCAAGCAAATTAAAATATGTATCTCTGATTAAGGGTTGATAGCAGAAGCATAAATACAGCACTACCTGTTTTGTTTTAATGAATTTAATTATTGATGCTGAGGAGTATTTCAAAATGCTTGAATTAAAAATGCTTTTTGAAAAAGACAATTTTTAGTGAGTAGCTGTTAAATTGTTCTGTTTGAAAATAAATTCTATTAACGATTTGTAGGAGTAAACTATCTAGGTGATTTTCATATTGTCAAAAGAATAAAGGCGAAACTCCAGAATCGATGGAACATTTCAGGCGATAGAAATGTAGCTGCTTCCATTTAAATACATTTCAATACATTGATTCAATGGAAGCACCACAAATATTTTCATATTTCCGCAACAACCGTCCTTTCCGTCGTTTATGGAGTTTCGCCTTAAATTTTAATTATATTCATCACATTTTGCTTCATATCTTATATCATAAAAAGTAGTCTTCAATTTATAGTTTTCGGTACATACAAGAATGTAAGATCCTAAAATATTGATCAAGAAAAATAAGTAAAAACATATAATAGCATGCGATGCTATCTCCACGAACAACGAATACGAATAAAATAAATGTCAGAAATTTGTTCCCAGCCATCGATAAGTTCGATAAACGAAAGAGAGCAAAGACGGATTGAGCGAGTACGTGCAACCAAAAAACGCTCAACTTTTCGATAACGATATGTTATCGTTTTGTACTGAAAATGAGAATTGATGGTCAACTATTGACTATTGTAAAAGGCCTCTTTGCTCTCTTTCGTTTATCGAACTTATCGATGGCTGGGAGCAAATTTCTGACATTTATTTTAATCGTTTTCGTTGTTCGTGGAGACAGCATCGCATACTATTATATTATATGTTATTACTTATTTTTCTTGATCAATATTTTAGGATCTTACATTCTTGTATAGACCGAAAACTATACATTGAAGGCTTATTTTTATGTTATAAGAAATTAAGAAAAATGTGATGAATATAATTTAAATTTAAGGCGAAACTCCATAAACGATGGCAATGACGGTTGTTGCGGTATACGCGGCAAAGATGAAAACATTTGTGCTGCTTTCATTGAATCAGTGTATTGAAATGTATTTAAATGGAAGCAGCTACATTTCTATCGCATGAAATGTTGTGTCGTTTCTGGAGTTTCGCCTTTATTCTTTTGACTATATGAAAATCACCTACATAGTTTACTCCTACAAATCGTTAATAGAATTTATTTTCAAACAGAACAATTTAACAGCTACTCACTAAAAACTGTCTTTTTCAAAAAGCATTTTTAATTCAAGCATTTTGAAATAGTCCTTAGCATCAATAATTAAATTCATTAAAACAAAACAGGTAGTGCTGTATTTATGTTTCTGCTATCAACCCTTAATCAGATATACATAATTTATTTTGCTAGTATTTTATAAAATATCACCCCTGTGTGGAAGAGGAAAATGTCATAAAAGGCATACCAAGTAAAGGCTGGTCTCCAGTTCGGTAAGGAATGTCAGCAGAAATTTTATATTTTTTTCTCCGAGGAAAAAAGGTAGTACTATAGAACTTTTTAGTGCAACAGAGGCAATCTGTCATATGTCACATGTGTCCAAAAAGGGAAACGAAACACAGAAATTAAAAAGGCGCGATTATAAACGTTCAGAATAAAAAGCGCGCAAATTCTTCTACTCTCTTAACAAGCGATATTAATTCGCGTTTATTCTCGTTTGAGAAATTTATTAAGCGTTTTTGGTTTTTTGGGGGTTTTTCTCCATGTCTTTTGAAAAAACCCGAAAAATGGATGCACTATTTCTATACAATCACAACTGACCTACCTCACTTGTCAAAATTTCTCCAAGAAACAATTCATTTGCAATTATTTCTGCTGATAGCCTGGGTTACCGTGCACATTTTATGTCAAAAAAACGTATTAAAATATGTACTACTTTTTTGCCGAACTGGGGACTGCATGCAGAAAATTTCTTGAAGAAATATTTCTTAAGCATTTCTTTGGCTTTTTTTTATATGGAGTTTTTCATTCCTTGGGGAACTGGAGACCAGCCTTAAGAATTGACGATCAATTCTTTCGAGTAAGTGTAAAAGCGAATGCAACTCCAAAAGGGAATATCGATAGGAATTGACGATCAACTATTGACTAATGTAAAAGGCCTCATACCAATACTCGATATATCGAGCTTGTAATACTCGATACCCGATATATCGGTATCGAAACAGATTTTCAAAAGCGACCGAAAAAGGGCAGATAGGAGGAATAGTTGCAGGATAAAAAATCTCATACTCATACAACTCATACAAAAAATACATACTCTTGATCCTTATGAGCTCTGCTCCTCTATTCCACAATTACTTTTATTTGATATAATGTAATTTAAAAGACAAATTTTAATTGTTATTTTTTTATTTTTCAGACCAATAATATCTAACAGTTTAATTGTGCCCGATATTTTTTCCGGCAAAATATTGGGCGATGTAATATTTTTCAAAAACTATTCATTGGATTTCCAGAATTTGAAAATCGAAGATAGAGTTTTCGAGAAATATTAAATTGCCCGATATTTTGCCGGAAAAAATATTGGGCAAAATTCAACTGTACGATATTATTGGTCTGAAAAATACAAGGTAAACTTCAAATTTGTTCATAAAATTTAAAAAGCATATATTAACTCTTAACATATTATTCGACTTTTTTAATAAAAGTTATAACAGTTACGATCCCTGATTTTCAATGCTTTAATGATAATTATATGTATTCGAATACATAGTTAATTAAGAATACAAACATATTTTGTAAACAGTTTAGTCTGCGAAAAATTAAAAGAACAATTCGAATTGAAGAAATGAGGGGATGAACGTGTTATGTAACCAAATTCTAAATTCGTTCCTTAACTTTTCCAAAAAACAGGAAAAATCCAAAAATTCGACATAACACCTTCACCCACTCATGTCTTCAATTAAATGACTACTTTCTGCCAAATTTCATCATCAAGACGTGCCAAAAAAATTCTTTGACTCAAGTGGTCCCCGCTCAACCTGTTTCCATCGTCACTCATAATTCTCCCGGCCAGTGAGAATAATCGTTCTGAAGGAGCAGATGTTGCAAGCGTAGGTAAAAACATGGTTGCCAATTTGTATAAATGGGGATATTGGTGCTCCATTCTATTCCACACAGTCAAAGGATTTGAATTTCTTGAAACAGGAACACGGGAAAAATATGATTTCAACTCATTTCTCGCGATGGCTTCAAGGTTGTCTGTGCAGGTATTGGGCGCTGCTTTAGAGCTCACGAGTGCGTCGTGGGAAGTCCAGAGGGAGTCGTCGTTGCAATCTACGTTGGAAGATTTGGAGGTTCTTTCTGTTTCAATAGCAGTAACTGATGGTAGAAATTCTTTTGACTCTTTATGCAGCATTTTCTTCGTTTCATTTTCCATGCAAAGTTTCGCATTCGCGACCGATAACGCCTTCTGGAATTGAAGAGCCATAAACCTTGGATCCAGCAACGTCGCAATAGCCAATGGCTTATTGTTTTCAACTTGGCCAAATCGTCTCTCCATACTATACGTAGGTCAAATTTTTTTTATGCTGCGCAGTATACAGGGTGTGTTACAGGGTGTCAAAGTTACCGAATTTTCATAATTTTCCATATTTTTGGGAAAAATTAGAAGTTTTGTAAGTTTTGAAGGCCGTAAATTTTCAAAAGTGTATAATAGGTAACACGACAAATTTTTAAGAGAACTTAGGTTTTTAAATTAAATATTAGGGGCGATTAAGATGGAAAAATCTAATATTTACAACTTTTTGGATTTTAGGGACCGTTTTTGTATGTAAAATTTTTGTCTATCTCGTTTATTAAATTTTTTTAGTAATCCTTATAAAATTTCCTTCATTTTGGTATCAAATATGTTTTTATTTTATTTACTCGTGTGAAAAAAAAATTTTTCACAGAAAAACTCGACTGGCGCTCACTGAATAGTGCGAGGAGAGTAGCGTAAAATCGTCTGTTTAAAACTTTTGTACACTTCAACAATCTTTTTCCTATACAAGTTCGTTTATTGTTTTTTAAAACCTTTTTATTAGTTCTTATTGAAGTTCCTTCATTTTGGTACTAAATATACTTTATTTATGTTAAGGTGAATGGAAAAAGCACCGAAAACTTTTCACTGTCGTTTCAGAGAGAAAGAAGTAAAATCGATTATGAAAACAAGAAATAACGAAGTGTTTTATTATATATATAAAATATTAATGAATTAAGATTGTTTTCCTAGTCAGTATCTGATGAACTATATGACGAGCAGTCATTTTTGCTGTCCGATTCATTAATATCGAGCAGTTTCAATGCCTCCTGACTTATTTTCTTCTTTGGTTTTTCAAAGGGTTTTCGCAAACTGCTGATATAGGGAAAAAGACTTCTTAGAAAGGGCTTTAAACTAAAGAAGTCAATTTCACTTCGTGATCCCGAGGCAATATTGCCACAAATCCAGTCTACTGTGCATTCAAACCGCTGAGTTTTTGCGAACGAATTCCAAGAGTTGAAAATTTGAAGTTTGGGAATGTTTACCATTTTCTGTTTAATCGAAATAAAATTACAGCGCTTAATACGGGTATGTTCTTTTTTTTAAAATATAAACATATTACTTACACTGACGTTTTTCAATCACGAAGGAATAATAAAAAAATATAACTGAACGAATTTTATATAAAATGTTAAAAATTTGGGGTTTTGATTACAATTGTTTATTTAAAATATTAACTCTTCTTCTTCCTTAAATTACATCAACAGGGTTGGATTAAGGGAAGGGAAAGGGCCAAAAGGTTCCAATAACACTAGAAATTTTAAAGGCTTTCGATCTCAAAATCTTATATTGATAATCAAAAATTACGCAAATAACAATAATCTTGTCATATATATTTCAACTGCACCCACGGCTATCATTTCATCCCAATCAAATATACTTCAGATACATTTAAGGCTCTGTTCTATATAGGGCCCCAGAACCTGAAAGTTCTATTTAAATGCGGCCCTTTTTGTTTATTTTTTTTTCTTATTCTTTTTTTCTTTTCATTTGATATTGTTTTTTACATTGTTTCAATTTCCTTCTTCATATTTTATGATGTACACACACGTATTCGAAGGCCTGCTTTTACGTTGAAAAGTGTTTTTGATGTTAATTTTTTCAGAATTTTACAGTAGAATATGGAAAAGAGAGCCTCTTTAAATTAAACTTAACAAATTTTAATTGAAATGCGTCGAATAATTAGAACAGAGTATGTCAATTTAATTGTACAAATTTTAAAACGTTAAATGTAAGAGAATTTTGTTATATCGAAATTTTCCGTCTACATTCGGTTTTTCGGGATATGGTATATGGGTGCCGCAAAATGCCGAAAAATTTTATTGCAGATTCTGTTACTATATGAACCACCTTACAACGTTTATAGTAACACTTGCCTGTATTTTGCGATATAAGGTCACTTTATACATTTGGAAAATGGATATTTGAATTTTTTAACCCATTTTTTTTCATATTATCTACTAAATTTTTTTAAATATGTAAGCATGTTTTAAAATTAAATTTTATTTTATGTATATTATGTTAAAATATGTGCCTCTTTACAAACAAAATTTCATTACGATGGCTCTACTAAGTAACTCACAATATAACTTATAAAAGCGGATTTTTTCCGTGCATTCTGCCACAAAATGTTGCTACATTTTTCTCTCTTAATATCCCAGTGCCATAATTTTCTTCTGTTGGGAAAAAATTTCGAAATTTTTTCTGTTCTGATGCACTTGAAGCTTACTTTTTCGATTGGCATTAAAATATTTGCAAAAAGTCAAAAAAAAATTGGGTTTTAGTGACGCTAGCAAAGCGAAATCCGACACTGTGCAACGGTAAGCATTGCATGCATGACACACATGCGCGATGGCTTTCAAAAAAATTTTATTTTTCTCCCTGCGTGCCATGCAGGCAGTATCATGTGATACTATTCAAGTATCGAAATGGGAATATCGTATCCGATACTATCGAGTATCGCAAAAAAAGTATCAGTCAGTGATGCCAGATTTTATCGATAAAAAAACCCTCATATATTGGAAAAAAACCCACTTTTCCCCATTTTCAAAAACTAAAAACCCACGAAAAAACCCAGAATGATTTTTTGAAAATATGCGCGTACCGATTTCAAAATTGAACATTGGATTTAAACACAATATTTTAATAAAAGTATCAAGAAAATAACAACAAATAAAAGTAACTTAAAATTGCAGTCTAAGGCCCGATATTACAGTGCATACTTAAGTTAAGGAAGCTTGAAGACTTAAGAACACCTTAAGTGTCAAGCGGTTTAACAGTCAATTTTTATCCAAGACTCACGAAAATTGTTTTCGGCAGGCAACATTTAAAAAAGGTCAATATATTGTTTATACTTTTTTAAAATTCGTAAAATTTAGTGTCCGACCGAAGGTGGATTTTTAGCCGAAGCCGAAGCCGAACAATCGGCAGAGTTGAAGACTTCGGCCGAAGACCGAAGGCCGAAGCCGAATGCAAAACATTTTACAGTAAGGAAACAAAATCAGTCTTTATTCATTTGACAAGCACAAAAAACAAAATAACACCTCAGCGCTAAAGAGTTGTTCGCTGGCCACGCTTGTTGGAGGGACAGATAAATATTTCTCGGCCATGCGTTTAATGTTGAAAAATTTTGTGCAATTGTGCAAAAATTTACGGCAATAATTCACTAGTGTAAAAGGTCTCAATGAAGCAATTGAAAATCTATCGTGACTTTTTTACTTCCATTAAAATGCAAAAATATTCGGCTTAAATATTCGGCTTTTTCCAGCCGAAGCCGAAGCCGAAGATTAAGAATTGGCCGATTATGCCGATTACCGAAGCCGAAGCCGAACCTTCGGTCGGACACTAGTAAAATTAGTGAAATTCCTTCATTAAATTAATTTGAAAACTTATTTAAGGAGCACTTAAAATTTGTACTGTTAAAATGCTTTACAGACTTAAGCTTTACGTAAAAGCTAAGGAGACCTTAAGTATGCACTGTAATATCGGGCCTTATTCATGACTTTAAAAAAAAAACAAGTTTCTTTACAACACTTAGGGAACACGCGACTAGATACAGCAAAAAGAGTCATGCATGGTACTGGAAGAGGGAAAACACGATTTCCATTCTCATAAGTAGTAAATATACCTTAAATGTAGTGCATAAATTTCGATATAAAATTACCCATACTTTTCCCCATGTCACGATATTTGAGTGAAAAAACCCACAATATGGGGAAAAACCCACAATCTGGCATCACTGGTATCAGTACTTGCAATATATCGTATAGGGAATATTGGTATCGTATCGCGATATATCAAAACGAAAGTATCGATACTCTAAAGTATCGTATCGGTATCGAGCATCCCTAGTTTGAACGCACGTACAACTTTTTTTTTTTAAACCGAGTTCTTCATTCAATATAATTCATATTTCTGATATACCAAAGTGACTGTGCATTTTTTCCCATATAATTCGAATCATTTTGAGTTAATTTAAATTAAAGTCAGTGATTTCTTTGATATTTACATCGTACAAGTAAGTAAAAGTAATGCGTCCCTATAGGAGCGCTTACCGGTTTACGTGTAGTTTTTTCCTTTCATATAATTTTTGATTTTTTCCCTTTTTTATAGCAATGGAGCGTAAAAATATATATAAATTAAATTTATTGTCCGAGGAAGAAACCACTAAAATAATGAATTCTGTTGAAATGGATGAGAAGTCAGATGAAGGTGATTATGACAGCGACGACAGTATAAAAGACCCTGATTACGATCCAAAAATCCTTGAACTTAGACCAGAAGATGACAGAGCGATCGATGAACACCTTGCAAATGCTTTCGATAATACTAAGTTATTTGTCGATACTATAAATTTGTCAATAAATTTGAGCATAGTTTATGTGCAATCGACTTCGTCAATTCTGCACCCTATTCACCCTGTTTCAAATGAAGAACATGTGGAGACAGAGGTACAGCCATCGACTTCCAGTGGTGTGCAGCCGCATTCAAACTTTATCAGACCATCAAAAAGGGCCCGGTCACCATTACCATCGATGGAAGCAACTGGTCCTGAAGTTATCCCGGGTGTAGGTGGTTTTATAGGCGGTAAAGATATTGCATCCATTAAAAGAGATGGAACAGAATTTTCCAATATTGTATGGAAACAAAAAAACATAAAATTGCATGTGAACGATGTTGCGTTCCAAGGTGATTATCGTTTGCCAACGGACATACGAGCGCTCGAAACATCAATGCAGTTGTATTGCTATTTTTTTACACCAGATATTACAACATTGATTGCTGAAGAAAGCTGCCGACATGCATTGGACGAAAATATAAATGCTATATTTCAAATTGATAGCGTAGAGGCGTATAAATATATAGGTATCATGCTGTATATGTCACTATATCGTTATCCGAGTCTAGAAAGCTATTGGTCTCAAATTGATTTTGCTCCTATTGCCAACACAATGCCGGTTAAGCGTTTCATGGCGATAAAAAACACTTGTCATTTGAAGATGAGACCAATCGAAAAAGGAAGGGTGAGCTGGGCTATAATCCACTATTTCGAATCCGTAAGCTAGCCTCTGCACTAAACGAGAAGTTTGTACCAAAAACGGCACGGCTCTGTGTAGACGAACAAATGTGCTCTACGAAAATGCGGCATTATTTGAGGCAATATATGCCGAATAAGCCGCATAAGTGGGGTGTACAACTCTTCGTGCTTTGCGATACGAACGGTTTCGCATATCGTTTCGAAATTTATAATGGAGCTGGGGATAATGTGGTGCTGCCTGGCCAACCTGATCTTGGAAGCACTTCGAATGTTGTAGTTCGATTATCTCAAACGATCCCAAACTTCAAACACCATATATTATATTTTGACAATTTTTATACCTCATTACCGTTATTGGTTTATTTACGTACCAGAGGAATTTATAGTTTCGTGTAAACAGGATTCCAAAATGCAAGCTCCCAAGTGATGCTTCCATAAAAAAAGAAGAAAGAGGCTATTCGACTGAATTTGTTGGTACTGCATATGGTGTGGATATTTCTACAATATTGTGGAAAGACAATAAGTCCGTCCGGCTTGCCTCAACATATGTTGGAATACTGCCATTCTTGCGTCTAAGTCCGGACCATCAGAAAACGAAAGCAAAACGGTTTGATCGGAAGCAAAAGCGTTTCGTGGAAGTGGAATGTCCACAAATAATTCGTGAATTCAACAGCCAAATGGGTGGTGTTGATTTAATGGACGGACTTATGGGGCATTACCATATTAGAGCAAAAACACGAAATATGGTGGTTCGGGTTTTCTACCATTTCGTTGATATGGCTGCAACAAATTCATATATTTAATATCGTCGAATCCAGGCTGAAAAGAAAACTGATTCCATTGATTCGGCTCAGAACGAAAAATTGCTAAAGTTACCTGAATTTTGCGAAAAAATTGCTTAGGGTCTTGTCAAGTTTGCGGAGAAAAGACATGTTGGCCGACCAACATCGCGACCAGATACTCCCAAAATACCACCACCATTAGTATCAACACCACAATGTAATTTGACGATTGGTCAAAAAGGCCAAAGAGCCGATTGATGATATTCGTTATGACGGATACAACCATTACCCAAAAATGCCAGCAAACAGTGAAAAAAGATGTTGCAAGTTATGCAAAACGTCCAGAACACAATTTTTTTGTGAAAAGTGCCACTTGCATCTCTGCATAACCACTGCAAAAAACTGTTTCGCCGCCTATCACCGTCGCGTTTAATCATTTCATTACTTAATATGACTTACTATTGTTTATTTTCAACTTTTTTAAATCTTTTTTTACTCCCAAACCGGTAAGCGACCCTATAGGAGCGCTCAATAAAAATCACTCTGGCGGCTAAATGGCTGATTTTTTTTTTTTTACCTAAAAACTTGAAAATTGCTTTTTTGACCATTGTTTACCCTTAGAAAAATTCCCGATAGAAAAAATTAATGGATTCTTTTTTGCCAGTTAGAGGGTTAAATTGTGGGCCAATCAATTGTGTGTACATATGTCAGATCTAAGAACTGCAGCACAAACCTTTATGACGATACAAAGGCTTTTCTAAAGCAACTCAATTCGGAGATTCCTATACATAACATAACAAAAGTTGGAAATGAAAAATTGACTTGTTTTTTCGTTTGAAAAATAAGAAATTACTAGATTGATTTGAAATATTTTAGATTGTAATATTTATCAACTATTGCGAAATTATGGTTGTTTTGTTATAAAAAGACTGCTTTCTAATTTAATTTCATAATGGCAGAACAAAAATTTTACATGTGTGACTGTTACTACCTGGGGGAGGGAGGGTGTCTGAAATTTGTTATTTCTTGTTACAAGGGGGGGCAGGGGGTGTCTAAAATGGCCAAAAACTGCGTTACGTAATATGTGAACGACGCCATAATAATAACATTGTTTTATACGAAAAAACCTGTGAAGAAATACGCTTTTATATGAAACTATTGTGATTGAAATTTTTTAAAACTATTTATAAAATAAATTTCATAAACAACTTTTGTATTTTTTCATTACAAATAACAGAATGGTAACGGGTGAAGTGCATGAAAAAACAGTTACAAGTACTGCGACATTTCGGATACATTCAATGTGCCAAAAAGAGACAAACCTACGCACAGATTCGTGCAACAGAAAAAGATAGTTGCTACATATAACTTAATAAAACATTTGATAAACTTTGTTTTTTTAAGAGAAAATCTTTTTATTCAAAAAGAAGGTGAGTTTTATTTAAAGAAGACTTGCGTCTTGATTATTCAGGTGATCGATTAAAACTGATTTTACAATTGTTCAGCTTACACTTATTGAGGTGGGCATTGGCGATCACATCACATTGGCTTCAACGTGACTTCTCGAAGTTTTCATTTATTGCAGACGCAACGTCAGCAATCTTGATTGCGCGTGTGGACAAAAAGAAAATGAGAAACTTGAATATGAAGACATTGTCAGCAATATTGAATGGGAACGGAA